>JAWPHD010006600.1:0-142315 GCA_037043455.1 Cyrtodaria siliqua
GTCTCGTTAGCAGTGAGGATCGGCTCATGCCGTGCGACATATCGTTCGAGCTCGGGATAAGGTCAGACTACTAGATTAGACCTACAACAAAGTCAAGTGCCACTGGCAGCCATGGTTAACGTCGAATCAAACTAATGTTTGACTCTGATAACCATCATGTCATGCTGATCATTTTACAAAAAGTCCCATCTCAATATCACTTATAGTTTTCAAGACGTAGTCGCTACAAACTTCTTTTTTAAAAATCTATTTTCTAGCTGTGGCGGCCATCTTGAATTTCTGGCCGATCTGAAATTTTGATAGGATCAATTAGACATTAAGAGCAACACTCCTGTAAAGTTTCATGAAAATCTGTCAAGTAGTTTCAAAGGAGTAGTCGCTACAAGTTTTTACTATATAACTGTATGTAAACAGAGATGGCTGCTGGCAGCCATGTTTAACGTTGAATCAAAACGATTTTTGACAAGGACCAACATCATGTCATGCTGATCATTTAGAAAAAGTCCCATATCAATATCACTTATAGTTTTCAAGAAGTAGTCGCTACAAACTTGTATTTTGAAAAATTATTTTTAGCCGTGGCGGCCATCTTGAATTTCCGGCCGACCTGAAATTTTGCTAGGATCAATTAGACATGAAGAGGAAACATTCCTGTGAAGTTTCATGAAAATCCGTCAGGTAGTTTCAGAGGAGTAGTCGCTACAAGTTTTCATTATATAACTCTATGTAAACAAAGATGGCCGCTGGCAGCCATGTTTAACGTCGAATCAAAACGATTTTCGACAAGGACCAACATCATGTCATGCTGATCATCTTAGAAAAAGTCCCATATCAATATCACTTATAGTTTTCATGAAGAAGTCGCTACAAACTTGTTTTTTAAAAACCTATTTTTAGATCTGGCGGCCATCTTGGATTTCACATCAACATGAATTTTTGCTAGGATCAACTAGACTTCATGGGCAACATTTCTGTAAAGTTTCATGAAAATCCATTTAGTAGTTTCAGAGGAGAAGTCGCTACAAAAAAAAGTTTACAGACAGACGGACAGACAGACGGACGGACGGACGGACGGACAGACGGACAGACGGACGACGGACGCTGCACCATGGCATAAGCTCTGCTGATCTCTGATCAGTAGAGCTAAAAATATATCCCTTGTGTGGTCCAAAAATAGGATTTGTATAAGTATTGTATTTTAACACTTAACATGTGTAGTATATCTCTCGGTGTGGAAATGTCTATTCCATGAAATACAGATAGTAGTATTTGTTTATATCGTTGTTAACAGTTTAAGATAACGATTTATACTTCCAAATGAAAATATAACAAATAAAAACAAAATCTCTCCCAAATGGATAACCACTAAAATTCGGTTCCATTTTACGGTTCAAATTAGTTTCAACGTATAGTAAACTTGCTAACACATACGTTTAACTTTTGTTTCATTACCTTAGTAATAGTACCGAATGTATTCTATGGTATTGCAATGCTTTGTTACTCTAAGTACATGTACTAACAACATGCCATCTAACCACATTTATTTGTATCTATTATGTAAACATTGTTCATGGGCCATATTTGGCTTAAAACAATAAACAATTATTTAGAGATTAATACATGGGTGGTGCGTTATTGCCCGTCATATCGGCCCGAGACTCCAATATCTGCCCGAAGGCTTTAGCCTGGTCAAGGGCCGATATGATGGGCAATAACGCATCACCCATGTTTTAATCTTTTTATCATATATATATACGCCTTTTCTCATATATATACGCATTTTCTCTTTATTAAACCGTTACAATGTTGTTTTTATCATATATATAATGTGAATTAAATTAATTTCAGTTGAACGGATGAGCCAAATCACACATTTCCAAATAGATATAGGCCTAGATTTTTACGTTTTCTAAAAGAAAAATGTTTCTAGTGGCGTAGCTGCTTTAAGGCACTGCAAACCCCAACCGAAAACCTTTTTCCTGATAGGCTATGCTCTTTTTATCCCCAAAAGTGTCTCCCAAAACTCGTCAGAGTGCACCATTTTACCAGCGGAAAAAGGTTTAAATATCGGTTATTATTAATGATTATGCTTTTTAAAATAATATGACATACTGTACACATAATCAAGCGTTACGATTGTCATATTAAGATAAAGTGTTTACCTTTACTGAGTATCTGTTTAAATCCTCTGTTTATTTACATTCGTTGTGACGTTATGGTTTACAAATGTGACGTCATGTAACGTTCGTTACGTCATCGTAAACAGGAAAGAAACTCAGGGGCGCAGCCATGTGGAAGGTCGGTCAGGTGACCGGGCCAATAACGGTCAGATGATCAGGCCAATATGGATATGCATTTTCTGCCCGGTCACATGACCTAAATTTGGCGTATCGGACCGCATTTCTGATACGGCTCATTTCTCGAGAGCTTTATTGTAGGGTAATTTTGTGCATATTGCGGGCCAAAAATGCGTATATATATATGATAAATTATATTATTTTTATTTCGTCTAGTTACTCCCAGGAGTTAGGAGTATGCTATGCTACATCCATGAAAATGAAAACAGTATACATTATCATACTCCTCAAAATAGTTTTAGGACCACAAAATAGCACAGTAATAATTACTTTATCTTTTACACTTTAGTATTATGGATTTCATATTCATATAAAAAGTTAACACGTGTGTGTAACGTAACAGTTGTAAAAAAATACAAATAAACTTAAAAATTGTGAAGAGACAGTAAATCGTTCACTTATACAGCAGTTTAAAGTTTTCTGGCCATGTTTTGTTTCATGAACATGTTTATGTTTATTTAAATCGAAATCAATACGCAACAATAGATATTTTACAATTCACACATTGCAATATCTGTGAAAAGCGAGAATAAGATTTTATTTGATGACTAGAAAACTTTGAACAGGTAAATTAATCCACAGGTAAATGTATTTATCAATTATCTGGCAATAGTTGTGCAGCTCTACAATTCAGATTTACCTCATTTCCCCATGCAGTCATGCAGTGGTAAAAGTAGTATCTACGTCATGGTAATAATACTTATTTTTACCTACAACTTAGTAGCAGTTTTCAATGTATGTTCTCCCCGAGACTTATTGAAAGTTTTTAAGTTGGCTATTAAAAAAAAATTAAAAAATGTCTGAAAACTTCAGAGCTTATTTTGAATGCGATCTTTTTTAACTATTTTTCTACGGAATATCTATTTTTGTCCGAATAGTATTCGGCCATCTTATGTAATTTTCCAGTCGACAAGATGTTTGGAAGGGGAAGTAAATCTGTATGATATCGTCAAAGAAATTCTTAATATTCTGTATTACAACTATACCAGTCTTCAATAATATTTTATTTGAAACTCCCTGCGTGAGACTTAAGCCGATATTAATGAGTTTCGTGTTTGATGGTATCCTTCTTGCAGAAATTTTTCCTTTTTAAACCTGATGAATGGCTTCATTATTCCCCCTGTGCCACAATATTATACCTTGATTTTATATATGGTGTATACATGTCACCACAAATTGTAATTTTTAGTGCGTAGTTGGTAACGCATTCAGCCACAAAACAGTTGGAATGCACAGAGCGGGGATGGTATGGGTCCAAGTCTCCGCGACATCTATATCGTTTCTCGGTGACATATTCAGCTGTGACATATCTTTTCTTTTCGTTTTCACTACTTGCCAATTAATCAGGCTATTTTACCACTGCAGCTATTTTATGTTAACCTTGCTTGTTTCTATTTCATGTTGAGATCTTAGTAATAACATGCACAGTATAAATTGTAATTAAAAATTTGAGTAGAGAAGGGTAGTTTTTTTCTAGAGCTTTTTTATCTTTTTATCTTGAATGTACTGTAGTGTATGACTTCTATAAGATTTATGTTATGCTCCCTACATTTATTAGACTGTGGTATAAATCATTAGAAAAAAAGGACTTATCTCAAGACATGTCTAAATGGATTCTTATTACAATATAGCATAGCGGTATTTAAAGAATCTTTAACACTGGGTACCATATTTCTACTACACTGTAACATTTTCTCAATCTACATTTCTTAATCCAACATTTTTTTGGATGAAACATATATTTAATGAAATAAAAGGAAATACACATTTTGAGTTTCAGCTTTTCCTTTTCTATAAAGATGTTAATTAGTATGGATGCATTATAACCAGCAATTAGATTATTATGTAAAACCCGTCTGCTTTGAACTATTCCACTAATTATTTATAACGACTTACACATCGCATGTTATGTAGAATAACTTACAGGACGCCACAAGTTTTAACAAAGATTCAGCAATTGCATGTCCCTATAAGAATCATAACGGTTAAATGTATACCTGTTTGTTGTATTATAAACACTTCAAGCTAGAGAGAAATTTATTTTAATTTTTTTTTATAAATGATTAACACTTAACCCGCTAAGTATAACTATAATAGCCTTTGCATCCATTGTAAACCCAGATCAGCCTGCGAGTAACTCACATGCAGATCGGCCTGCGAGTAACTCACAGGCTGATCAGGGTTTACAATGTCTGCTGATCAGTCATTTTCCACAAAGCATGTACCCCTTTGTCACATAAATGGAATGGTCTTAATTCAAAGATAGAACTGTCCATTATATATATATATAGCGAGTTAAGGGTTAATCCTATGAGAACAAAACAATATCACACAACTTACATTTTATATGGTTGTGCATCTTCTTTCAGGTCTTCATTGTCATGGTTACTGATATCAAACGTAGGCACAGAAGACATTGTCAATCGATTATATAATACTCATCCAATTTATCAATCAATCATCAATCAATCAATCATCAATCAATCAATCAATCAATCAGCTTATTAATCAGTCTACGTCCTAACAGAAAACATCAGAGAGCCATCTCGATCAGACTATTACTGAAAACTTTTTAAAATTATCTAATATTCCAATATGCTATAACTGGTTATGAATCCAATATTTGCACCGCTTTATATAAGATGCATATATGAGTAATATATTCACATGAATTGAAAAGCAGCTGTCTCAAGTTCACTAACATATCACTTCTTCCAACCACATGCTGTATTGTTTGTGTTCTTGTAATCAACCAGTGTTAGTAATATAATTATAAACAAAGACCAATACAACTAGAGTCCTCCCATTCAACACAGAGTCGGTTAAGTGATTTTCCTTCCTGATGTATTTAAGTGGACAGGAAAATGTCAATTTGAATACTTTAGATTCACATCAATGTCTAATATCAGCTTTAATATCTCACCCACTGGTAGTTCTCATGTACATTTGTTATTGTTTGTTTTCTCCCTTAGCTGAGATTTACAACAATATATGAAGTATTTACATTTTCCAGACACTGTAAAAGTTAAATTAAACAAGAGCGCCACCTAACGGGCATTATAACTTTCCTAAAGTTTTTATCTTAAAAGCATTTCCTAGGTGTCGGGTCAATGTAACCCTTACCTTTGACCTTCTAACACAAAATAACTGATAGGGGATGTTGTTTAACCAAGAGCACTATTTGTATAAAGTTTCAAGACTATAGTTTGTGAGTAACAGTTGGGAAGGAATTTGTCATGATCAGGTCACAGTGACCTTGAAATCTGACCTACTAAGCTTAAAATCAATAGTGGGGTTGTTGTTATAACATAGGTAATATTTCTGTCAAGTTTCAAAACTGTAGGTCTAATAGTTACAGGTTACAGTGCGTGTTTTGAAGTTATTGTGTGGAAGGTGTATTTCCATATTTCCTTGACCTTAAACCTACTGGCCCCAAAAGCAATAGGGCTTCTCCTTTCACCTAGGGCAATGTACCTATGAAGTCCTATGAGTGTAGATGTTACGGTTTTGAAGTTGTTATGCGGAATTATTATTTCCATATAAAGACAGTGACCTTGGCCTTTGACCCCAAAAGCAATAGGGTTCCTGCTTTCAACAAGGGTGATGAACCTAAGAAATTTCATGAGTGTAGTTGTTACAGTTTTGAAGTTACTATGCAGAATTCATATTTCCATATAAGATGATTGTGACCTTGACCTTTGACCTACTGACCCCAAAAGCAATAGGGTTCCTTCTCTCACCTATGGCAATGTACCTATGAAGTTTCATGAGTGTAGATGTAAAGGTTTCGAAGTTATCGTCAGGAATGCATCTTTCTGTGTAATGACCTTTGACCTCAAAAACAATAGGGAACCTTCTCTCTCTTAGGGCAATGTACCTATAAAGTTTTATGAGTGTAGGTGTTATGCTTTCGAAGTTATCGTCCAGAATGCATTTTTCTATTTAAGGTCATGGTGACCTTGACCTTTGACCTACTGATCCCAAAAACAATAGGTATCCTCCCCCACCTAGGGCAAAGTTTCATGAGTGTAGGTGCTATGGTTTCGAAGTTACCATCCGGGCTTTTTTCTATATAAGGTCACGTTGACCTTGACCTACCAATTAAAAACAATAGGGATCCTCCTCTCACCTAGGGCAATATACCTATGAAGTTTCACGAGTATAGGTATTATGGTTTCGAAGTTATCATCCAGAATGCGCCTTTCTATATAAGGTCACGATGACTTTGACCTTTGACGAACTGACCCAAAAAATAATAAGGATCCTCCTCTCACCTAGGGCAATGTACCTATGCAGTTTCATGAGTGTAGGTGTTATGGTTTTGAAGTTATTGTCCAGAATGCGTTTTTCTATACAAGGTCATGATGACCTTGACCTTTGACCTATTGACTGAACAAACAATAGGGATCCTTCTCTCGCCTAGGGCAATGTACCTATGACATTTCACGAGTATGGGTGTCATGGTTTTAAAGCTATCGTCAAGTTTTTCTTTATAAGGTCATGATGACCTTGACCTTTGACCTACCAACCCCAAAAACAATAGGCAATATACCTATGAAGTTTCATGAGTGTAGGTGTTATGATTTATTAATTGTATGAGACAATTGTAATATTCTCTTGATGTATTAATTGTATGAGATCGTGGTAATATTCTCTTGATGTATTAATTGTATGAGATAGTGGTAATATTCGCTTGATGTATTAATTGTATGAGATAGTGGTAATATTTGCTTGATGTATTAATTGTATGAGATCGTGGTAATATTCTCTTGATGTATGAATTGTATGAGATAGTGGTAATATACGCTTGATGTATTAATTGTATGAGATTGTGGTAATATTCACTTGATGTATTAATTGTACGATATTGTGGTAATATTCGCTTGATGTATTAATTATATGAAATAGTGGTAATATTTACTTGAATTAATTGTATGAGATAGTGGTATTAATTTAATATTAATTGCTTTACATAATGGTAGTATTCGCTGGATATATTAATTAAGTGATGCATTAATTTGTTCATGTATTATTTAGTGAATGTCTTACAAATAGCTGATGTATTAACTGTATGAGATAGTGGTAATATTCACTTGATGTATTCATTGTATCAGATAATGGTAATGTTCAGTTGATTTATTAATTGTATGAGACAATGGTAACTCTTGATGTATTAATTGTATGAGATTGTGGTAATATTCAGTTGATGTATTAATTGTATGAGATTGTGGTGTTGTTCGCTTGATGTATTAATTGTATGAGATTGTGGTGTTGTTCGCTTGATGTATTAATTGTATGAGATTTTGGTGTTGTTCGCTTGATGTATTAATTGTATGAGATTGTGGTGTTGTTCGCTTGATGTATTCATTGTATGAGATTGTGGTGTTGTTCGCTTGATGTATTAATTGTATGAGATTGTGGTGTTGTTCGCTTGATGTATTCATTGTATGAGATTGTGGTGTTGTTCGCTTGATGTATTAATTGTATGAGATTTTGGTGTTGTTCGCTTGATGTATTCATTGTATGAGACAATGGTAACTCTTGATGTATTAATTGTATGAGATTGTGGTAATATTCAGTTGATGTATTAATTGTATGAGATTGTGGTGTTGTTCGCTTGATGTATTAATTGTATGAGATTGTGGTGTTGTTCGCTTGATGTATTAATTGTATGAGATTTTGGTGTTGTTCGCTTGATGTATTAATTGTATGAGATTGTGGTGTTGTTCGCTTGATGTATTCATTGTATGAGATTGTGGTGTTGTTCGCTTGATGTATTAATTGTATGAGATTTTGGTGTTGTTCGCTTGATGTATTCATTGTATGAGATTGTGGTGTTGTTTGCTCGATGTATTAATTGTATGAGATAGTGGTATTATTCACTTGATGTATTCATTGTATGAGACAATGGTTATATTCGCTTGATGTATTATTTGCATGTGCAACAGCTTCTTGATCTTTTCACAAAGTACGCATTTCACACTGATTTATTAAATGTTCGAAGACACGTCATTAATGCTCTTGACACGTTGGTAGAATGTTTTGGCAGGTATTAGATGCACCTCAGACAGAAGTAGTTTATCTGTGTAAGAAGCTGTTTTTTCCAAACAAACATTTTAAATATTAAAAGATGAAGCACTTCACTAGGAAGATAACCATTATTCAATAACAAAACTAAAACATCTGCCAGCACAGTTTGCCATTATAAATAATTTCCCACTTCATTTAGCACAACAGAAATTTGATTTCGGTAAGGATTTTAAAGAAGTTTTGCTATTTACAGATGTGAATTGAAGACTTTGTATTTGAATGACATCAAATTGGGTAATATGGTAATGTGTAATGTCATCCAAGTATTTACTCAGTTATAAATGTTCAATAACCGCCATTATGTAACAATGTAGGAGATAATATTTAACAAATTTGGATGGTAAAAAGGCTTACATTTTTATAAGATTTAAGTACAGAATTAATGAATATATTAAAATACTGGAAGCAATTGCAGCATTTAAAATAGGCAAAATGCCATACATTTTTTTTTTTTTTTTGAAATTAATAAAAATAAATGTTTTGTTATAGTTTTGTTTAAATTGTAACCTTTACAACATAATTATATTATTATTAGGAATATAAACAAGAGGCCCAAGAGGGCCTGTGGACGCTCTACTGGCTAATATGGCTCTTATGACATCAATGAAGCGAGTGACTATCGTCTTAAAGAGGCAAAATATAGCATTTTTAACTAAATCAAGAGCTGGTCCGATCTGGCTGGTTTTCCAAGTTGGCCAGTAGGGATAAAAAAAAAAAAAATTAAAAAAAAAAAATTAAAAAAAAAATTAAAAAAAAAAATTAAGTTTTTCCCTATACATGTCTATATAAAACATGTGACCCTTGAGGCGTGGCCAAATGTGACCCCAGGGTCACCATTTGAAAAAACTTGATAAAGGATCATAAGCTTATAATAATTGTAAAATATCAAACCTCTGGCTCTTGTAGTTTCCGAGAAGAAGATTTTTAAAAAAGAATCCTATATAAGTCTATGTAAAACTGTGACCCTCGGGGCGGGGACAAATTTGACCCCAGGGTCACCATTTGAACAAACTTAGTAGAGGACCATAAGCTGATACTACATGTAATACATGAGAGCTCTGTGCCATGTGGTTCCAGAGAAGAAGAATTTTTTCAGTTTTTCCCTATACAAGCCTATGTAAAACTGTGACACCCGGGGTGGGGCCAAATGTGACCCCTGAGTCACCATTTGAATTGAATTGGATTTTATAGTCGCACCAACAGCTAAGGTCATATGGCGACTTTCCAGCTTCCATTGGTGGAGGAAGACCCCAGATGCCCCTCCGGGCAATTTTCGTGCACGGGCGGGCACCTGGGTAGAACCACCGACGTTCCGTAAGCCAGCTGGATAGCTTCCTCACATAAAGATTCCTAGGCCCCTGAGGGATCGAACCTTCAGCGGTGAGGGGCAAGTGATTGCAAGTCAGAGACGTTAACCACTCGGCCACGGACGCCCCGGGTCACCATTTGAACAAACTTGGTAGAGGACCACAAGCTTATAGCAAATGTAAAATATTAAACTTCTGGCTCTTGCAGTTTCAGAGAAGAATTTTTTTTAAGTTTTTCCCTATACATGTCTATATAAAACATGTGACCTTTGGGGCGGGGCCATATGTGACCCCAGGGTCACCATTTCAACAAACTTAGTAAAGGACCATAAGCTTATAGTAAATGCAAAATATCAAACCTGTGGCTGTTGTAGTTTCTGAGAAGAAGATCCTATATAAGTCTATGTAAAACTGTGATCCCCGGGGCGGGGACAAATTTGACCCCAGGGTCACCATTTGAACAAACTTAGTAGAGGACCATAAGCTGATGCTACATGTAATACATGAGAGCTCTGTGCCTTGTGGTTTCAGAGAAGAAGATTTTTTAAAGTTTTTCCTATATGTCTATATGAAAAACATGCAAAACCTCAATATACAAACTTTGGACCCCCGGGGCACGGCCATTTTTGACCCCGGGGAGTTTATTTGAACAAACTTGATAGTCTAGGCGTTGGCGATCATTTTAAAAGAAAAACTGTTAAAATCTGTCCAGCGGTTCTGGAGAAGAAGATTTTTTAAGGTTTTGATTATATATGGTAATGGCAGCCAACAAATCTAAAAAGCATTCATCTAAGGATCATCCATGTGAAGTTTGGTCAAAATTAACCAAGCGGGTTCTGAGAAGAAGTTGTTTGAAGAAAAGTTAACGGACGACAGACAGACAGACAGACAGACAGACGGACGACAGACAACACACCATCCCATAAGCTCTGCTGGCCCTTGGCCAGTAGAGCTAAAACAAAACAAAAACAACAACAATAATTAATTCAAAAAGAAGGAAAGACACCACATTTACACATTATCATCTATACTCTTAAAACTTAAAACAGGCACCCTTTACTGATTGACCATGTGCCTCCAATAGATATGTTGGATGGCAACTGTAACATGTAAGGTTCCTGGCACATGAGTATTTTTTTGATGTGCATGTGTTTCTTAAATGACATGTATTCATGTGTCAAGTTTCAATGAATTATTTAAAAAAGATTTGAAGATATGAAAAATATAATATTGAAAAAATCAAAGTTGAAAAAGGGGCATAATTCTGTTGAAAATCATAACAGAGTTATGGCACTTATCTGTACCAGTTCATTTTATGATGGTGAATACATGTTTGTTTGTTAATGTATGGTATTTTATGTCATTTTCAACACATGTAAGGTTATATATGATGCTCGGTTTTTTTTTGGTGGAGGCACACCACCCACTTTCTTTTCCTGGGTAGAGGTTTACCACCACTAATTACATGTAAACCTCCGAGGTGTAGTCGAATGTAGTTCCTATAATAACAAGAGGTCAATGACCTTGAAGCTCTACTGATTGATTTTGATTTCAGGAAGTAGTCGCTACAAACTGTTTTTTTGAAAATCTATTTTTAGCCGTGGTGGCCATCTTGAATTTCCGGCCGACCTGAAATTTTGCTAGGATCAATTAGACATCAAGAGCAACATTCCTGTGAAGTTTCATGAAAATCCGTCAAGTGTTTTCAGAGGAGTAGTCGCTACAAGTTATCATTATATAACTCTATGTAAACAAAGATGGCCACTGGCAGCCATGTTTAACGTCGAATCAAAATAATGTTCGACTCGGATAACCATCATGTTATGCTGATCATTTTAGAAAAAGTCCCATATCAATATCTCTTATAGTTTTCAAGAGGTAGTCGCTATAAACTTATTTTTTAAAAATCTATTTTTAGCCATGGCGGCCATCTTGAATTTCCGGCCGACCTGAAATTTTGCTAAGATCAATTAGACATCAAGAGCAACATTCGTGTGAAGTTTCATGAAAATCCGTCAAGTAGTTTCAGAGGAGTAGTCGCTACAAGTTATCATTATATAACTCTTATGTAAACATACATGGCCACTGGCAGCCATGTTTAACGTCGAATCAAAAAAATGTTCGACTTGAATAACCATCATGTCATGCTGATCATTTTAGAAAAAGTCCCATATCAATATCACTTATAGTTTTCAAGAAGTAGTCGCTACAAACTTGTATTTTGAAAATCTATTTATAGCCATGGCGGCCATCTTGAATTTCCGGCCGACCTGAAATTTTGCAAGGATCAATTAGACATCAAGAGCAACATTCCTGTGAAGTTTCATGAAAATCCGTCAAGTATTTTCAGAGGAGTAGTCGCTACAAGTTATCATTATATAACTCTATGTAAACAAAGATGGCCACTGGCAGCCATGTTTAACGTCGAATCAAAATAATGTTCGACTCGGATAACCATCATGTCATGCTGATAATTTTAGAAAAAGTCCCATATCAATATCTCTTATAGTTTTCAAAAAGTAGTCGCTACAAACTTATTTTTTAAAAATCTATTTTTAGCCGTGGTGGCCATCTTGAATTTCCGGCCAACCTGAAATTTTGCTAGGATCAATTAGACATCAAGAGCAACATTCCTGTGAAGTTTCATGAAAATCCGTCAAGTAGTTTCAGAGGAGTAGTCGCTACAGGTTTTCATTATATAACTCTATGTAAACAAAGATGGCCGCTGACAGCCATGTTTAACGTCGAATCAAAACGATTTTCGACAAGGACCAACATCATGTCATGCTGATCATTTTAGAAAAAGTCCCATATCAATATCTCTTATAGTTTTCAAGAAGTAGTCGCTACAAACTTATTTTTTAAAAATCTATTTTTAGCCGTGGCGGCCATCTTGAATTTCCGGCCGACCTGAAATTTTGCTAGGATCAATTAGACATCACGAGCAACATTCCTGTGAAGTTTCATGAAAATCCGTCAAGTAGTTTCAGAGGAGTAGTCGCTACAAGTTTTCATTATATAACTCTATGTAAACAAAGATGGCCGCTGGCAGCCATGTTTAACGTCGAATCAAAACGATTTTAGACAAGGACCAACATCATGTCATGCTGATCATTTTAGAAAAAGTCCCATAGCAATATCCCTTAGAGTTTTCAAGAAGTAGTCGCTACAAACTTGTTTTTTAAAAACCTATTTTTAGATTTGGCGGCCATCTTGGATTTCACATCTACATGAATTTTTGCTAGGATCAACTAGACTTCATGGGCAACATTTCTGTAAAGTTTCATGAAAATCTATTCGGTAGTTTCAGAGGAGTAGTCGCTACAAAAAAAAAGTTAACGGACGGACAGACGGACGGACGACGGACGCCGCACCACGGCATAAGCTCTGCTGATCTCTGATCAGTAGAGCTAAAAAGTAATCCCTCCTTTTTTGATGGAAATGGGCTTTACTGAATCACTGATGAACATTTTCGAAATTTCGACTCTATGCTTACACTTTGTGAGCAATGAAAACAGTCAATCAATGAAAACAGCTGTACCCTTGACCCGTTTTATATAATAGGTAAACAAACAAGAACTTTCTTTCATGTCTTTTGACCCCACCTTTTCTGGTGATTTTTCAAGAGGAAAATTAGTTTTCTATATGAACATTACACTGCTGCATTATCCATACTTGAGTTGAATTTGCTGCAAATCATTACTATGCGACACTTTAACATTGGTGTCTATGGGGAAAATAATTAGTGGTTTTGAAACCTAGAACCAGTACTGTACACCTACCGCCATCCATAAGAATCGACACTTCCTGACTTACAAGTCGTGCTCCCAGTGAGATTCGAACCTGCAGCAGTACCCACTATCTGTCGCTACTTGTAAAGTATAGGTCTATTTGAAGTTTGATTTTCGTGATAAAATCAAGGGTGAATACATGCATGTGTCAAGTGTTATTGGGGTGAATGTGAAATGTGTCGTGTTATTGGGGTGAATGTGAAATGTGTCGTGTTATTGGGGTGAATGTGAAATGTGTCGTGTTATTGGGGTGAATGTGAAATGTGTCGTGTTATTGGGGTGAATGTGAAATGTGTCGTGTTATTGGGGTGAATGTGAAATGTGTCGTGTTATTGGGGTGAATGTGAAATGTGTCGTGTTATTGGGGTGAATGTGAAATGTGTCGTGTTATTGGGGTGAATGTGAAATGTGTCGTGTTATTGGGGTGAATGTGAAATGTGTCGTGTTATTGGGGTGAATGTGAAATGTGTCGTGTTATTGGGGTGAATGTGAAATGTGTCGTGTTATTGGGGTGAATGTGAAATGTGTCGTGTTATTGGGGTGAATGTGAAATGTGTCGTGTTATTGGGGTGAATGTGAAATGTGTCGTGTTATTGGGGTGAATGTGAAATGTGTCGTGTTATTGGGGTGAATGTGAAATGTGTCGTGTTATTGGGGTGAATGTGAAATGTGTCGTGTTATTGGGGTGAATGTGAAATGTGTCGTGTTATTGGGGTGAATGTGAAATGTGTCGTGTTATTGGGGTGAATGTGAAATGTGTCGTGTTATTGGGGTGAATGTGAAATGTGTCGTGTTATTGGGGTGAATGTGAAATGTGTCGTGTTATTGGGGTGAATGTGAAATGTGTCGTGTTATTGGGGTGAATGTGAAATGTGTCGTGTTATTGGGGTGAATGTGAAATGTGTCGTGTTATTGGGGTGAATGTGAAATGTGTCGTGTTATTGGGGTGAATGTGAAATGTGTCGTGTTATTGGGGTGAATGTGAAATGTGTCGTGTTATTGGGGTGAATGTGAAATGTGTCGTGTTATTAACAGTTTCTGAGATGTGAGCTTAACGAAAAAAAGTTATCAGCTGCGGATGCCAGTATGTTATATCTTGCCTTTAATTCTTTGATTGAATTGAATTGGGATTTTAAGGCGCACCAACACGTTACAGGTTATATGGCGCCTAACAGGCATGAACATGCCAGGCTTTGAAAAAAAGAGCTTAAAATCTTTGGTAAGGCCAGTATTTTTTGTATTGTTTTACTAATTTTTTCAGCATAAATATAGGGTAGGAGGAAAGTAAAAAAAAAAGAAGAAAAAAAAAGGGAAAATATTTTTCATTTGCAAAAATTACATGATATAATCGTCGAAGTAATATAGAATCATTACATTTAGTACCTTTTGGTGGTTATAAAATTCAAACAAACTTTTTCTTTCTTTTTTTTCTTTTTCAGTTTTGCCAATTTTTCGATAAATCCTAAAAAAAAACACCTCAAAATATTCCATGATATAAGCTTATTGTAATTTATTAATTACAGTATTCGGGGTTTGGCAGACAACTGAACTTATTAGCCTGTGCAATACATTGTGTTTTCAATTATGGACCTTAATTATACTTCCTGTAATGCGATCAAGTTTAAGCAATTCTCCATGCCTGAATATCCAGGCATAACTGTTGTGGTATTGATTGGACAGCAGACTCTGCTAGCTTCCTGAATGACGTATAATTTTCACAGTAATTTAGTGCATAACGATAAGTGTTTCTACCACATAATTATCACATCAGAATCATCCCTAGAGGGTGAGTAAAAATGTGTTGACATAATTATATCTACCTTATCTATTATGCATAATGATCCTATTGTTTCTTTCATGTTAATAGGTTGTTATACTTCAAATATTTATCACTTAATTTCTGATGAACAAAAACGCCCCTTATCTCAAATAAACTTCAGTTTTAAGAGAGTCAGAGGAATGAGCACACATCCAACGTGTCTCAATAGAAACAAATATTCCATTGTCTGATAAAACACTGACGGTTGTTGTCTCTCTTACATTTTTTTGTCATTATTATTCTCGCAAGACACATTATTGTTGGAAATGTAACAGCAACAGGAAAATAATGTAACTATAAGAATTGATTCACATTTTTTCGGCATTTAGGTGGTAGTGATTAACAAATTTACCATAAAGCCCAAATGCTCTTCATGGAATGTGTCGATCATTACTGGCGATTAAAAATGCATAAACGCCAACTAAATGCAAACTAATTCTTAACATATATATCTGACAAGGGAGCAGTAAGCATGCAGCTAAACAATGTTGATAACACATACCAGCAAGTAAAGTAACACAGGGCAATCTTCATTTATTTAAAACTCATATCGTCCACTTACTTTTTCAACGACTTCCATAATTGGAATCGTTATTCATTTTAGGAATCGTTCAAAGCAAATTGTTTTTACATATAACTTCCTATCGATAATTAACTTACTATTGATAATACTGCACCAATAATATATTTACAAATTTAGTAGAATAACGAAGAAAATTTAAATCTCAAATTTTTATTTAATAACCCGCTAGCAGTTTTAAAGTCAAAATGATGCAGTATTATAATCAAGGTGCTAATTTTTATGTTTGATATACAACTCAAAATTGCCGTGTGTCCTTTTAAACAAAAATAACATGTCAAAGGCATGATCCCTTCCCAGGGTATCCTTGTTGAATCCCTAATACAACATGCTTCCACCTATCTTGATGCATATGAGACTGTTTTGGTCAATTTATTCCAAAACAACAGAGAATAGTCATTATCTACTTGAATAATCATTGTGTAGCTTTTGATTAAGAAAGACATTAGTATCCAAAAATAACAGTGTTAGGAATATATGGAATATTTTGTGGCATTGTTTCCATAATGTATGCTGTTACATCCAAGTTGTACAGAAGGGCACACTGTATTTCCCCTAATGGTAGCGCCAGGGCACTCACTAACTGTTACTAACAAAACTAACTGTTACTAACAAGAGTGTCCGAGATGAAACTGTTGCCAAAAGTGTTTGAGATGAAAATGTTGCTAACACATCTGTGTTTGAGATGAAACTGTTAATACCACAAGCCTGTTTGAGATGAAACTGTTGTTAACACAAGTGTGTTTGAGATGAAACTGTTGCTAACAAAAGTGTGTTTGAGATGAAACTGTTAATAACACAAGCGTGTTTGAGATGAAACTGTTGCTAACACAAGTGTGTTGAGATTATTTTTTTGATAACACAAGTTTTGTTTGAGATGAAACTGTTGTTAACACAAGTGTGTTTGAGATGAAACTGTTGCTAACACAAGTGTGTTTGAGATGAAACTTAATACCACAAGCGTGTTTGAGATGAAACTTGCTAATACAAGTGTGTTGAGATAAAACTGTTGCTAACAATAGTGTGTTTGAGATTAAACTGTTGCTAACACAAGTGTGTTTGAGATAAAACTGTTGCTAACACAAGTGTTGCTAACACAAGTGTGTTTGAGATGAAACTGTTGCTAACACAAGTGGGTTGAGATAAAACTGTTGCTAACACATGTGTTTGAGATGAAACTGTTGCTAGCACAAGTGTCTTTGAGATGAAACTGTTGCTAACACAAGTGTGCTCCAGAGGAAACTGTTGCTAACACATCTGTGTGTTTGAGATAAAACTGTTGCTAACACAAGTGTGCTCGAGATGAAACTGTTGCTAACACAAGTATGTTTGAGATGAAACGTTGCTAACACATGAGTATTTCAGATAAAACTGTTGCTAACACGAGTGTATTTGAGATAAAACTGTTGCTAACACAAGTGTGCTCGAGATGAAACTGTTGCTAACACAAGTGTTTTTGAGATGAAACTGTTGCTAACACAAGTGTGTTAGAGATGAAACTGTTGCTAACACAAGTGTGGTAGAGATGAAACTGTTGCTAACACAAGTGTGCTTGAGATGAAACTGTTGCTAACACAAGTGTGTTTTGAGATGAAACTGTTGCTAACACAAGTGTGTTTGAGATGAAACTGTCGCTAACACAAGTGTGTTTGAGATGAAACTGTTAATACCACAAGTGTATTTGAGATGAAACTGTTGCTAACACAAGTGTGTTTCAGATGAAACTGTTGCTAGCACAAGTGTGTTTGAGATCAAACTATTAATACCACAAGTGTGTTTGAGATGAAACTGTTGCTAACACAAGTGTGTTTGAGATGAAACTGTTTATCCCAGTTAAATATATCTAACAAGAAGCTAAATGAGGATTATCGACAATTAAAATATGGATTTTTAATGAAACTTCCAAAAACATTTCTTTTTTAATTTACTTGTTTTGTAACATTTAGCTTTTGAGATTACGACTAATTAAATCTAAAACGATGATTTAGATCATAAATCAATTTGATTATTCATTTTATGAACCTGCCTGTGATAAAACAAAATTAGTAAAAAAAAAAAAAGAACTTCGCAGAGATTTAATCTTTTTTATACATCCTACATGATTTAAATTGAGATTCCATTCTATTTTGCTTCCCAACAAAAAAAGAATTTGTTTTTTTAATATATGGTTCATAAAACGAATAATAAAAATAAAATAAAGCCCGATCAATCGAGAATGAGGGAGAAATCTGATGCATATACAATATTTCACCAGGCAGACGGACACAGTCCGAACACTAGAAATGTATCCCGGCTCTTTAAAACCGAGTCCGTTACAATTAAAAATATGCTTTAAAGGTAAAAATACCAAGTGAATGAAATTACCACAAAAGATAAACTACTTATCAACTATCCTAACATGTAACTGAATGAATCCATGAAGCTAATTATAGCTGTACTAATTATAGCTGTACTAATTATAGCTGTACGAAACAATAATCCGCTATAATTCCTAAATCCTCATATTGCAACAAGTCAAACTATTTTGTCCATTACAAGTAATATTTCAGCATATATTGGCACAGAGACTGTTATTAACACTTGGCTGCAGTAAAATGTTGCCTAAACCCTCCACTGGGAGATTGTACCATTCTTATTCCACCACTGACCAATATTGGCAGTTAAGCATAGTTCTTTCTAGGCTGCCGGTCAATTCACTTTGACACAACTCTAATTTTTTAATATTTTCCAAGATTGTATTGTCTAGATGACCGCACAAGTTTATGACAGAAAGATTAGACCTAACTTGACACATACAAGAACTTTTTGACGAGAACAGCACATGAGATACTGGAAGAGAATTCACTGAACGATTTCTTTTTTCATTTAGATGACTTAATCAATATAATTGTATAAAATGTATCAAACGTCGCACAACTTAAATGCGGTGGTAATAATTGGAAGTTTTTATTTGATTGTTCATCCAGGGACAGACAAAAAATCTGGGACATACTTATAATCCAGGGGCTGACTTGTAAATCCAGGGGCAGACTTTTCCAGTCGGTGACAGACATGTCTCCAAGGAAGACTATTAATAAATCCATTTCCTTGTCTTAAAGAAACTAATTAAATCTGATTTTTCATCAATTATTTTTTTATTTGTGCTTACTTGAAATGTTTTTTCCATACATTAATACGGCTTGAAAACAATTTAAATGTTTTGCTGTGTCATTATCATAAAACTTGTTTTTATTTCGTTGTGTATAGTAATGAAAACAATACATCAGGGGAATCAAAGAAAAAACAAGAAAAGTCACCAGTAACTGACAAATGTCCCCGCAGTTCATTTGACCTTTGACCTCCAAGTGTGACCTTAACCTATGAGGTTAAGACCTGATTCTTGCGTGTAACACACCTTCTCATTGTGAATAACATTTGGGTGGTTTCAAGAAATTTCCTTCCATACTTTCGGAACTATAAATTAGCCATGACTGTTTCGGAAGGATAAACAAACGGATGTCGGAGGGATGAGCGAGCAGCAAATGAACAGATGCAATTACTATATGCCACCTCCATTTGGGGGCATAATAATTAAGCCAACATAAGGAAATTATCAAGTTAATAGAATAAATAATTATTTGTTGCTTTCTTGGGTGCCTAAATATTGCTGAAGTGAAGAAAAACAGTTGAATGGTGTCAAATGTTTAATTAACTATGTGGGTAACTGTGATTGGGATCATTGTAAAATAATGGAACATTATGAATTATCACTATGAATTATCACGTATCATATATAATATATATATATATATCATGTTATTATAAAATCAAAAAATTAAAGAAATTCTATTGGATCAAGGCTGGTCACATGATTCCTGCTAAAAATACGTATTGACCTGAGAAATGTATATTGACTTTTCGTATTGACTCAAAGGCGTGGCTAAAATAACAAGAGGTCAATGACCTTGAAGCTCTACTGATTGATTTTGATTTCAGGAAGTAGTGACTACAAACTTGATTTTTGAAAATCTATTTTTAGCCGTGGTGGCCATCTTGAATTTCCGGCCGACCTGAAATTTTGCTAGGATCAATTAGACATCAAGAGCAACATTTCTGTGAAGTTTCATGAAAATCCGTCAAGTACTTTCAGAGGAGTAGTCGCTACAAGTTTTCATTATATAACTCTATGTAAACAAAGATGGCCACTGGCAGCCATGTTTAACGTCGAATCAAAATAATGTTCAACTCGGATAACCATCATGTCATGCTGATCATTTTAGAAAAAGTCCCATATCAATATCTCTTAAAGTTTTCAAGAAGTCGTCGCTACAATCTTATTTTTTTTAAATCTATTTTTAGCCGTGGCGGCCATCTTGATTTTCCGGCCGACCTGAAATTTTGCTAGGATCAATAAGACATCAAGAGCAACATTCCTGTGAAGTTTTATGAAAATCCGTAAAGTAGTTTCAGAGGAGTAGTCGCTACAAGTTTTCATTATATAACTCTATGTAAACAAAGATAGCCACTGGCAGCCATGTTTAACGTCGAATCAAAACGATTTTCGACAAGGACCAACATCATGTCATGCTGATCATTTTAGAAAAAGTCCCATATCAATATCTCATAGTTTTCAAGAAGTAGTCGCTACAAACTTATTTTTTAAAAATCTATTTTTAGCCGTGGCGGCCATCTTGAATTTCCGGCCGACCTGAAATTTTGCTAGGATCAATTAGACATCAAGAGCAACATTCGTGTGAAGTTTCATGAAAATCCGTCAAGTAGTTTCAGAGGAGTAGTCGCTACAAGTTTTCATTATATAACTCTATGTAAACAAAGATGGCCACTGGCAGCCATGTTTAACGTCGAATCAAAACGATTTTCGACAAGGACCAACATCATGTCTTTAGAAAAAGTCCCATATCAATATCACTTATAGTTTTCAAGAAGTAGTCGCTACAAACTTGTATTTTGAAAATCTATTTTTAGCCATGGCGGCCATCTTGAATTTCCGGCCGACCTGAAATTTTGCTAGGATCAATTAGACATCAAGAGCAACATTTCTGTGAAGTTTCATGAAAATCCGTCAAGTAGTTTCAGAGGAGTAGTCGCTACAAGTTTTCATTATATAACTCTATGTAAACAAAGATGGCCACTGGCAGCCATGTTTAATGTCGAATCAAAATAATGTTTGACTCGGATAACCATCATGTCATGCTGATCATTTTAGAAAAAGTCCCATATCAATATCACTTATAGTTTTCAAGAAGTAGTCGCTACAAACTTATTTCTTAAAAATCTATTTTTAACTGTGGCAGCCATCTTGAATTTCTGGCCGATCTGAAATTTTGCTAGGATCAATTAGACATTAAGAGCAACAATCCTGTAAAGTTTCATGAAAATCCGCCAAGTAGTTTCAGAGGAGTAGTCGCTACAAGTTTTCATTATATAACTCTATGTAAACAAAGATGGCCGCTGCAGCCATGTTTAACGTTGAATCAAAACGATTTTTGATAAGGACCAACATCATGTCATGCTGATCATTTTAGAAAAAGTCCCATATCAATATCACTTATAGTTTTCAAGAAGTAGTCGCTACAAACTTGTATTTTGAAAATTTATTTTTAGCCGTGGCGGCCATCTTGAATTTCCGGCCGACCTGAAATTTTGCTAGGATCATTTAGACATCAAGAGCAACATTCCTGTGAAGTTTCATGAAAATCCGTCAAGTAGTTTCAGAGGAGTAGTCGCTACAAGTTTTCATTATATAACTCTATGTAAACAAAGATGGCCGCTGGCAGCCATGTTTAACGTCAAATCAAAACGATTTTCAACAAGGACCAACATCATGTCATGCTGATCATTTTAGAAAAAGTCCCATATCAATATCACTTATAGTTTTCAAGAAGTAGTCGCTACAAACTTGAATTTAAAAAATCTATTTTTAGCTTTGGCGGCCATCTTGGATTTCACATCAACATGAATTTTTGCTAGGATCAACTAGACTTCATGGGCAACATTTCTGTAAAGTTTTATGAATATCCATCCAGTACTTTCAGAGGAGTAGTCGCTACAAATAAAAGTTAACGGACAGACGGACGGACAGACGGACGGACGACGGACGCCGCACCACGGCATAAGCTCTGCTGATCTCTGATCAGTAGAGCTAAAAATGCGCGAGCGAACGTGAATAGATACGAATGTACAATAGAATGACATCATCGGGATCAACAAAATGTCAGCCTGTTTTTTGACAGCTGATGAAAAAAAGAAAATAATAGAAAATGGAGAAGCCAATAATACTAAAAGGGCAACATTTACGGCGGTAAATTTCTTTAATTTTTTGATTTTATAATAAAACTATTGTTGCCTTTTGAATTCGGTCTATACATGGTTTTATCCACCCGAGAAAAGGCATATTGACCTTGGACGTAGTCCTCGGTCAATATGCTTTTTCTCGGATGTAGTCCTCGGTCAATATGCTTTTTCTCAGACATAGCCTCGGTCAGTATGCCTTTCTCCAAAAGGCAATAATTGTATATTATTGGAGTTCAATTACATTCTTTGCTGTGGCCTGACCAGGGATTGAATCCGCAACTTCCTGCATTGAAGGCTGACGCTTTAACACTATGCCACCACCGCAGTGCTATTATTTCAAACTAGACTTATAGAACAGGTCTATTAGATGTTACATTTATGATAAATCCAGCAGAAACAGATGATTGCTTCTTGATTTAGAGTATGTTTATTTATCCAGGACTGACTTACAATTCCAAATAATGTGTGTGGTAACTCCCTAAAATTGAAGAAAACATGTATGCTTGAAAATCACTTAAAATGTTATCTATGGTTGACATATATGTGATACTTTTGAAACCATAATCTGGGAGATTTCAGAATTTTTTAAGCGAGGTTTGTTCAGAATCTGTGAGATTGTATAAAAAATAAGGTATAAGTGAGGTTTATCAAATATGTGTATACATTTAAGTTTTTAAAGCATTTTATCATAAAATAAAACATGAACATTTAAAATAAGAGCTTTTAAATTTGTTTTCATCTCAAAATTTGTTCAGCGAGATGTCCAGATCTCACACTAGATTTTCAACTCCAGAAGAGATGAAATTCTGTGAGTTTTGGTCTCACAGTCTGAGATATGATGGTTGTTAATCATAAGTGCTGATTTTACATCCAATGTCAGAGTTTCTTTCCCCTTATACAAGTTGTACTGAAAAATGGTGCTATTCCCGATGGCAAAAAGGAGTGAAAAAAAATCCATTTTTCTTTTCTTTTGTGTAAATATTTTAGAGTGGAAATTTAAACTGAGCAAGATTTTAGTCTTGTTTTAGATTTCCTTAAAGAAATCAGACTTTATAAATCAATATAATATTTCCCTATATATATTAACTTCTTTACAAGCGCGTTGACGGGCATTTGTTGATTTACATATATACATAGTTTATATTGCTACCATATCATCCCTTATTTGTAGATAGTTTTATCTTTATACGATTACATTAATTTTAATTACTACATCATTCTTTCATGACTCATAGGTTTTTGCGCACAATATGACCTATTTATGTGTCGACGTGCCATAAAACACCATTCATTCATTAAACAGAACAAGAGGCCCAAGAGGGCCATTATTGCTCTACTGGCTACCCACTGAGAAAGGCCAAATTTGACCGCAGGTTCACATTTGAACAAACTTGGTAGAGGATCCAAAAGCTGATAATAAATAAACAAGAGGTCAATGACCTTGAAGCTCTACTGATTGATTTTGATTTCAGGAAGTAGTCGCTACAAACTTTAATTTATTTTTAGCCGTGGCGGCCATCTTGAATTTCCGGCCGACCTGATATTTTGCTAGGATCAATTAGACATCAAGAGCAACATTTCTGTGAAGTTTCATGAAAATCCGTCAAGTAGTTTCAGAGGAGTAGTCGCTACAAGTTTTCATTATGTAACTTTATGTAAACAAAGATGGCCACTGGCAGCCATGTTTAATGTCGAATCAAAATAATGTTCGACTCGGATAACCGTCATGTCATGCTGATCATTTTAGAAAAAGTCCCATATCAATATCACTTATAGTTTTCAAGAAGTAGTCGCTACAAACTTATTTTTTAAAAATCTTTTTTTAACTGTGGCAGCCATCTTGAATTTTTGGCCGATCTGAAATTTTGCTAGGATCATTTAGACATTAAGGGCAACATTCCTGTAAAGTTTCATGAAAATCCGCCAAGTAGTTTCAGAGGAGTAGTCGCTACAAGACTTTACTATATAACTCTATGTAAACAAAGATGGCCGCTGGCAGCCACGTTTAACGTCGAATCAAAACGATTTTTGATAAGGACCAACATCATGTCATGCTGATCATTTTAGAAAAAGTCCCATATCAATATCACTTATAGTTTTCAAGAAGTAGTCGCTACAAACTTGTATTTTGAAAATTTATTTTTAGCCGTGGCGGCCATCTTGAATTTCCGGCCGACCTGAAATTTTGCTAGGATCATTTAGACATCAAGAGCAACATTCCTGTGAAGTTTCATGAAAATCCGTCAAGTAGTTTCAGAGGAGTAGTCGCTACAAGTTTTCATTATATAACTCTATGTAAACAAAGATGGCCGCTGGCAGCCATGTTTAACGTCAAATCAAAACGATTTTCGACAAGGACCAACATCATGTCATGCTGATCATTTTAGAAAAAGTCCCATATCAATATCACTTATAGTTTTCAAGAAGTAGTCGCTACAACCTTGAATTTAAAAAATCTATTTTTAGCTTTGGCGGCCATCTTGGATTTCACATCAACATGAATTTTTGCTAGGATCAACTAGACTTCATGGGCAACATTTCTGTTAAGTTTTATGAATATCCATCAAGTAGTTTCAGAGGAGTAGTCGCTACAAATAAAAGTTAACGGACGGACGGACGGACAGACAGATGGACGACGGACGCCGCACCAAGGCATAAGCTCTGCTGATCTCTGATCAGTAGAGCTAAAAATATTAAACCTTTAATCTCTTGTAGTTTCAGAGAAGAAGATGTTTGAAGTTCTTCCCTATAACTCTATGTAAAACTGATCCAACAAGGGTCCCTAAGCTCCCAATACTAAGGTTTAAAAAAAATAAAAAAATAAAAAATAAGAGAAATAAAAAAATAAAAAAATTCAGAATTTTTTTTTTATAAAAAAAACAAAAAAATGCAAAAGATGTATAAAAAAAATTAACAAAATTCAAAAAAATTAATATTTCATAAAATTTATCAAATTAAGCCAATCAACCAAGGTTTCGTATGAAAACGAAACATATAGATGCCTCCAGTGAGATCTGAACCCACGACCCCTTGAGTTTGCAGTGTACATTACCAAATATTGAAAAAGGGGCATAACTCATGTTACTAGTTCGATCTGGCTGGTTCTCAAACTCTTTAAGCTTTCATTGACATCAACAATCTGGTCAAGTTTGGGAAAGATCAAATATAAAACAAGAGGTCAATGACCTTGAAGCTCTACTGATTGATTTTGATTTCAGGAAGTAGTCGCTACAGACTTGTTTTTTGAAAATCTATTTTTAACCGTGGTGGCCATCTTGAATTTCTGGCCAACCTGAAATTTTGCTAGGATCAATTAGACATTAAGAGCAACATTCCTGTGAAGTTTCATGAACATCTGTCAAGTAGTTTCAGAGGAGTAGTCGCTACAAGTTTTTACTATATAACTCTATGTAACCAAAGATGGCCACTGGCAGCCATGTTTAACGTCGAATCAAAATAATTTTCCACAAGGATCAACATCATGTCATACTGATCATTTTAGAAAAAGTCCCATATCAATATCGCTTATAGTTTTCAAGAAGTAGTCGCTACAAACTTATTTATTTTAAATCTATTTTTAGCTGTGGCGGCCATCTTGAATTTCCGGCCGACCTGAGATTATTCTAGGATCAACTAGACTTCAAGAGCAACATTCCTGTGAAGTTTCATGAACAGCCGTCAAGTAGTTTCAGAGGAGTAGTCGCTACAAGTTTTTACTATATAACTCTATGTAACCTAAGATGGCCACTGGCAGCCATGTTTAACGTCACATCACAATAATTTTCCACAAGGATCAACATCATGTCATAATGATCATTTTAGAAAAAGTCCCATATCAATATCACTTATAGTTTTCAAGAAGTAGTCGCTACAAACTTATTTTTTAAAAATCTATTTTTAGCTGTGATGGCCATCTTGAATTTCTGGCAGATCTGAAATTTTGCTAGGATCAATTAGACATCAAGAGCAACATTCCTGTAAAGTTTCATGACAATCCGCCAAGTAGTTTCAGAGGAGTAGTCGCTACAAGTTTTTACTATATAACTCTATGTAAACAAAGATGGCCACTGGCAGCCATGTTTAACGTTGAATCAAAACGATTTTTGACAAGGATCAACATCATGTCATGCTATTCATTTTAGAAAAAGTCCCATAACAATATCACTTATAGTTTTCAAGAAGTAGTCGCTACAAACTTGTATTTTAAAACGCTATTTTTAGCTTTGGCGGCCATCTTGGTTTTCACATCAACATGAATTTTTGCTAGGATCAACTAGACTTTATGGGCAACATTTCTGTAAAGTTTCATGAATATCCATCCAGTAGTTTCAGAGGAGTTGTCGCTACAAATAAAAGTTTACGGACAGACAGACAGACGGACGGACGCCGCACAACGGCATAAGCTCTGCTGATCTCTGATCAGTAGAGCTAATGAAGGCGCTAGAGTGTTCACAAGGCTGAAAATGGCACATTTTCAATAATTCAAGGGCAAATAACTCTTGTGTTCCAGGTTCGATATAACTGGTTTTCGAACTTGTCCGAGCTTTCATTGATATAAACAATCTCTTAAAGTGTGGTAAATATCGGATGAAAAATACAGGCCCTGTCGTCTTAACGAGGCAAAATATATCATTTTTAACTAAATCAAGGCCTATAACTCCGCAGTTACGTGTCCGATCTGGCTGGTTTTCGAACTTGTCCGAGCTTTCACCAATATTAACAATCTGGTAAAGTTTGGTAAAGATGGGATGAAGAATGAATGCCCTATCGTCTTAACGAAGCAAAATATAGCATTTCTAACTAAATCAAGGGCCATCACTCTGCTGTTACTGGTCCGATCTGGCTGGTTTTCAAACGTGTGCGAGTTTTCATTGATATTAACAATCTGGTAAAGTTTGGTAAAGGTTGGATGAAAAAGGCCCTATCGTCTTAACGAGACAAAAGTTAACGACGGACGACGGACGGACGACGGACAACTCGGCATCCCATAAGCTCTGCTGGCCTTCGGCATACATACAACAAGAGAATGTATACATGCATGGTAATGTGTTTGCAAAGTTTTTAAACATATATTATTCAGCGTTTTTTTCCCTATTTTTTGGGAACATAACCCATACCTTTTCAGTCGGGAATTTTAATAAAATTCGGAAAAATATAAAGTAAAGCATTCCTTCCATAATTATATCTGTAATACTGTTTTCTGTACACCAAGATAAACAGAAGCATTTATTTAAAGCTTTTGAACCTCAATCATTGGATTGGCAATTTTTTCCTCTTAATTTGGAAAAAAAGATATGTTTTGGCTTTGGGAATATGACCGAATTTCGGCTATAAAAACCCCTGTTATTGCTTTTTTTTGATAGTGAAAAATTCCCGTTTTAAGACAGAATGACGTGATTTTTCCCAATTAAATGGGTACCGGTACAAATCCCAAATCGCTGCTTGACCTGCTATGTGTCTGTGTGTGTATTTCTAAGGATTATAGTCCCTCCACCTACGACAGGCGTCCTACCCGACGATTATAGGCACAATGTCTGGACTTTTATCTGTGTGTTGTTGTGTGATGTGATGATATGTCTACTTGAAGCAGCAAACTCAATGGTTTCTTTATAGTGCTGCCACACTGGAATACTACGCCGTAGTAGACATGATACCCCCACCCACCCAGTCACATTATTCTGACACTGGTCACTCAGTCGTAGCACTACCCATTATTTGCTCGTCAGGCAAGGGTTACAAGTGACTACTCCATTTTTAAAGTCTTTGGTATGACGCGGTCAGGGGACTCGAACCCACGACCTCCCGAATGCAATGTGTCATTATTGTGAGCTCCTTTTATACAACTTCACCACTATTTAAAAATATCCCCATTCAGGTTCTTTAAATTACTCTTGAAATCCTGCATGGCCTTTAATGGTAATTCAATTTCACCATCAATACAGGCCAGAGTAAGCAGTTTATATCCTATAACCAGAATGACAGAAATAAGCTATAACCCGATTGAATTGAACAGTCTAGGGAAGTCCCACTATGTAATAGCTAGTCTGTAAAATGAATTGTGATTGGCCATAACTATGATACTGTTAGTAAAAAACTCTGTTGATAATTGTTTTATTGATCTTAGAAACCGCATGCAGATTTTGTCTTTTCTTGGTTTTTGATTGAATTGGATTTTATAGTCGCACCAACAGCTAAGGTCATATGGCGACTTTCCAGCTTCCATTGGTGGAGGAAGACCCCAGGTGCCCCTCCGGGCAATTTTTGTGCACGGGCGGGCACCTGGGTAGATTACCACCGACGTTCCGCAAGCCAGCTGGATAGCTTCCTCACATAAAGATTCCTAGGCCCCTGAGGGATCGAACCTACAGCGGTGAGGGGCAAGTGATTTCAAGTCAGAGACGTTAACCACTCGGCCACGGATGCCCCCTGTCTTTTCTTGGTAAAGTTTAATTCCAATATACGGTAATCCAGATAGGAGATGCTCATCTCAACTTAGCTGTGAGAATCATAGCTCTTATGGTTTTATATTCTGTAGACCTACCATAGAGCTATGATGCAGTCTATTGAAAATATGGGTAGGATGGCTTGATTCCATCTGCATTTCCAGTGAGGTTTCTGAAGACATCACCAATGTCTGCATAAAAAAACACCATATTTTTATTGACTAAACCTTAAAATACCACACTTTCATGCATAAAATTTCAAACGACAGAGAGATATTTCGAAAGGAAAACAAAATATTGTCTGAAAATATACAGTCGCTACACAGACTATATCTGCATGCATGATTTTATCCTTCCCAGGCAGGAATAAGGCCACTGCTTATCCAGGCAGAGGGTTCAAATCCTCTCAAATTCATTTTGTCATTTTTTGAATGGTGGCAGAAATCAATGATTGTGGCTCCAGCGAAAAATGGAAAAATGGCGTGTTTACAATACAAATTGCAGCAACTTTGCATTTCTGCACGTGAGACAGTTCTAGGCTCATTCTGCATATTTTGTTCTTGATGTAAATGAAGGGCAGGCAGGGCATGGAGTGTTCATTCCTGTTGCCACCATATAACCTCCTTGTGTTGTTGCGCCATAAAACCCATTTCAATTCTCTTTGGTGAGTTTTACATATGGTTCACCAACACTACTACTAAAAGTGCTTTTCTATCCGCCTATATCTGTATAAAACATGCAAGAAAGTCATAGCCATAACGTCAGCAACAGTCTATCGTTTATTCCCTAACAATTATGATACAGTGTCATGTGTAAGTGTATACTAGTACTGCCATTACTTCACCCAATGTTCTAATTTGTTTGAAAAATATTGCTCGTAAAACTGCAACCAAAATACGCCACTGTTTACCTGTGTTTGTTATGTAAGACAAATTCCCATACGATTTTGCCCCAGACATTGTAGTGTTGTCGGTGAAATTGCCTTTGATGAAAGTACAGCATTAAATCGTTAAATTCAGGATAAACAAAGGGGTGGAGCTTTACCATATTCTAACTTTCAAAAAATGGAATTTAGAGCATGATCAGGGTCACTAAGTACACCATAGTTTTGTTTTGTTTATTTGTATGGTGTTTTACGTCATTTTCAACACATGTAAGATTATATATATATGAGTCGATTTTTTGTGGTGGAGGCAGACCACCCACTTTTCCAGTTCATGGTACAAAAAAAAGTACTTCTTTGTGGGTTTTCCGGGGTAGAACCAGTACTGTACACCTCCCGCCATCCGTAAGAATCGACACTATCCTCAATTACAAGTCGAGCTCCCAGTGGGATTCGAACCCACAGCGGTGAGAGCCGAGAAGGTTTACAACGCAACGTCATTAACCATTCGGCCACGGAGATGCCTCACAAAACATATAGAGACTGTCTCAGCTCAAATAAACCAACTCGCTGAGACCAGACTATCTATTTATATGTATTATGCAAAGTACAGCATTTAAAGACAACAAAGCACTGAAATACACTTGTGTAAATGAGCCTTCTGGATAACAAAATGAAAATAATCATTTTAAATCCAGATCAAAATATAGTTTATTACATTGATTGGATTTCATTTGACTTCAAAAACTTCATTAAGTGTTACGCTTGAGGTTCTGATGAGCATTCTGTGGTGTGTTTTTAATGACTTATTCATGCTTTTGTCTGGAGAATGATATATGTTCTTGTGTCATGCCAATAATACATTTATTAAGTTGGATGCTGAGGCTCAATATGGTAATTTTCTTCAGCATCTTTGTTTTGCTCCGTATTTGCATGCAAAGAAACATTTAAAGATCAATCGATCAGTTTAATTTGATAATCAAGTTATTTACTGGTATTGAGGAAACTGTAATTATAATGCCAAATGGTGCAATGGCAAGAAATCAAAATCAAAATTAAGGGGACAAATTTTTCCCATTCCCAGCCATCCCTGCGAAAAAGGTTCATGAGCTATCATTTGGTTCTAGAAATGTTCTAGAACTTGAAGAATTGTTCCTGAACTAGCCTTCAAGAAGTTGTTTTTTGAACTTCTATAGTTTTAGAAATTTCCAAGAACTGAGGTTCAAGAATCTGTAGTTCTTGAACTTATTTGTGGTTCAAGAACTGAACTGAATTAATCTATAAGCAAGTTCTTCAACCTATAGTTCTAGAACCATTCAGTTCTTGAACTAGTGGGTCTTGATCTCAGATAAACCTGACTTTTCTTTTCCAAGAACCTTTGGTTCATCAGTTAACATGATTAAAATGTTACAGATTTATATACACTACTATACTATTATGTCTTCTTATATCACCTTCTTAGTATACTGACGAGATAAAGAAACGCCTCATCGGGAATTTCCGCTATATATTGTATGTACACTATGCTGCTGTTAATCGAATGGTACATGGCTACGTAAGACCTTTCTTTTTGGAAAAAATACTAAAACAACACAAAACACAGCAAATAGTATTTCTTCAAAGTTTGATTATTGGCAGAGTATCTGTTTGGCTCAAGCATTTGAGCAAACTTAGGATGCAAATTTCTGCAAACTCTTTACGTTAAATACAGTACTAAAATAGTCAATTTTTCAAAGAGGAACTTCAATATTTATGAATTTCTTATAAAGTTATAAAGTGTACTGTGATTAAAACATCTACAACATCACAGTTGTGTCCTTTCTCTAACCAACTGCAACTTTGTTTTACAAAACATCTTGGGATTTCTTTGGAATATTATGTGGCATTAAGTGTGCGGTATATACAATATATAGCGGAAATTCCCGATGAGGCGTTTCTTTATCTCGTCAGTATATAATGACACAACTGATCAACTATTTTAGGCACACCATAAGAGTGTCATGATGAAGATGGTATGTATTTATTTCAGCCTCATCAATGGTGCGCCTAATCAATGGAAATAAAAACCCAATCCTAGAGTTTATGGATAATTAAGCCAGTGTGGTTCAAACTGACAGGATTTAAAATGTACTAGGTTACAAAGTGTGGACCGATGGTTGATAGATGACAACTTAAAATTATTATTTTACAGCCTTTATCTTTAAACTTGATCATTTTGCCTCATGTGTGCACATCACTTAAATATTAGTACCATTTGATCAAGGAAAATCACACATGTATTTAAAGCAAAAATCTGCCAGTAGTACTATAAACTTGAAGAACTGTTCTTGAAACAGCTTTCAAGTTCAAGAAGTTGAGTTCTTGAACTTGTATAGTTCATGAACTTGTATAGTTCATGAACTTGTTTGTTTGTATGGCGTTTTACGTAATTTTCAACACATGTAAGGTTATATATGACGGTCGATTTTTTGTGGTGAAGGCAGACCACCCACTTTTTCAGGGTAGAACCAGTACTGTACACCTCCCGCCATCATTAAGAATCGACACTTTCTCACTTACAAGTCGAGCTCCCAGTGAGATTCAAACCCGCAGCGGTGAGAGGCGAAGGTTTACAATGCAACGTCGTTAACCATTCAGCCATGGAGACGCTTCATGAACTTGTATAGTTCTAAAACTTTTTTAAGAACTGAGGTTCATGAATCTGTAGTTCTTGAACTTATTTGTGGTTCAAGAACCAAACTGAATTAATCTATAAGCAAGTTCGAACCATTCAGTTCTTGAACTCAGTGGGTCTTGATCTCAGATAAACCTAGCTGAATGTTCCAAGAACCTTTGTCTACTAAATAAAACAGACTGTGGTTGGTCAAAAAAGTCTGGGGAATCAGCGACTAATGTTTACCAGTGTAAAGTCATGGATTGGATAAAATATAATGACTGAAATAAAACAACTAGAATTCAGACACAAATATGTTTTGTTCAAAATGGAACATTTAACACATGTTTTTGTAGTAGTCAAAAGAAACAACTGTCAAGACCGCTGTAACCTTGATATGTGTACAAGTTTTATGAAGATAAATTGATTGGTTTAGGTGTTTGGAAAGGAAAATGGATTATTTTACTATGACATCTGAGTGTGATTCTGACAAAGAGTGCAAATAAAATGCGAACACTCTCTTTTGAATTTTTGGCACCAACTGTAGATTTTCCTTGCACCATTTAATGATTAAAAGTGTTTTGTGACTATAGTTACATTACTTATTGTATCAAAACATCTTATACATGTAATAGTTGTATTTGAAAGAGGAAATTTTTAAATGTAGTAAGTAGAAACAGTATTTTAAAATCAAACCTCTACTGTCATGTGTTTTCGTGGATTTGACCTTGTGTTTTTTTGTTGTTGATAGAAAAATGGTTTTCAGCACTGCAGAAAAGTCTAACTTCCGAGCATATTAAAGAATGATAGGAATCTATTTGTTAGTAAATGTAGGGCACAGTTTCCAAATTCCTTTATATCCTTGAATCCCCTCTCTCTCTGGGGCAGCTCTAAATAATCTATTATGTGTTGATGAGCTGTCTTAATAACATTCAATTCAACATCTTACTAGGTCAATACAATTATTATCTGCTATAGGCTCAAAACCATGACATTCATAAGGATAGTGAAATTTTTCAGTGATTAGCTATTTAAAAATGTATTCATCGTTCATTTTACATCAATAAAATAGCACCCAGCACTCATTTTGCATTCAGTGCACAGATTATGGATCATTCATTCTGCCTGCGTTAATCAGTGTTCATTCTCTGTTCATGTTCCCTCAATTCTGTGTTCGTTCTGCATTTATTTCAGTTATGAGGTGACACTGACATTGATTTTCCTTTCTTCGTTTTATATTAGGATGAATGTATGTCAAGAGACAAAAAAATTTAAAACACATATCAATCAAATGATCGAGCGTCCGCCAATATAACAAGAGGGCCAAGATGGCCCTAAATCGATCACCTGAGTACTGGCACATTATCAAACTTCTTCGAAATGTTATGGTCAAATACAATCTGTGCAAGTTTGGTTAAGATTGTTCAAGAAATGTGACAACATTGATATAAAGACACTGATAAAGTTTGATAAATATCAAATACAAAATGAAGGTGCTAGAGTGTAACACCTGGGGCAGGGCCAAATGTGACCCCAGGGCTACATATATTGTAATATTTGAGAGCTTTGTGGTTTCAGAGAAGAAGATTTTTTAAGTTTTTCCCTATACAAGTCTATGTAAAACATGACCCCTGGGGCGGGTCAAATGTGACCCCACAGTCACCATTTGAACAAACTTGGTAAAGGACCATAAGAGTATAGTAAATGCAAAATATTAAACTTATGGCTCTTGTAGTTCCAGAGAAGAATACCTTAATGTGTTTTTCCTATATAAGTCTATGTAAAACTGTGACCCATGGGGCGGGGTCAAATTTGACCCCAGGATCACCATTTGAACAAACTCGGTAGAGGACCATAAGCTTATAGCAAATGCAAATTATTAAACCTCTGGCTCTTGTAGTTTCAGAAGAAGATTTTTAAGTTTTTCCCTATACATGTCTATGTAAAACATGTGACCCTTGGGGCGGGGCCAAATGTGACCCGAGGGTCACTATTTGAACAAACTTGGTAAAGGACCATAAGCTTATAGTAAATGCAAAATATCAATTCTCTGGCTCTTGTAGTTTCCGAGAAGAAGATTTAAAAAAAAAAAATCCTATATAACTCTATGTAAAACTGTGACCCCGGGGCAGGGACAAATTTGACCCCAGGCTCACCATTTGAACAAACTTAGTAGAGGACCATAAGCTGATGCTGCATGTAATACATGAGAGCTCTGTGCCTTGTGGTTTCAGAGAAGAAGATCTTTTAAATGTCTATATGAAAAACATGCAAAATCTCAATATACTAACTTTGGATCCCCGGGGCACGGCCATTTCTGACCCCGGGGACATCATTTGAACAAACTTGATAGTCTAGGCGTTGGCGATCATTTTAAAAGGAAAACTGTTGAAATCTGTCCAGCGATTCTTGAGAAGAAGAGTTTTTAAGGTTTCAACCATATATGGTAATAATGGTGGCCATCTTGGATGTTGCGCTGACCTTATTTTAACTAATCTAAAAAGCATTCATCTAAGGATCACCCATGTGAAGTTTGGTCAAAATTAGCAAAGCGGTTTCTGAGGAGAAGTTGTTTAAAGAAAAGTTAACGACGGACGACGGAATGGACGACGGACGACGGAGGACGTCAAGAGTGATCCCAATAGATCATTTTGAGCCTTCGGCTCAGGTGATCTTAAAATGCTTGATTGATTGAATTGCATTTTATAGTCGCACCAACAGCTAAGGTCATATGGCGACTTTACAGCTTCCATTGGTGGAGGAAGACCCCAGGTGCCCCTCCGGGCAATTTCGTGCACGGGCGGGCACCTGGGTAGAACCACCGACGTTCCGCAAGCCAGCTGGAGATCTTAAAATGCGGTAAACACAGTGGTTCATGTATCATCAAAGAAAAAGCCAATTAGTTGAATGACGTCACATTCTATTTCGACACGTCACAGATAGATTTACCCCATTTCTACTTTTGTTTTACTGTCTATGTCAATTATAATTAAATATCTCAAAAAAACACTGATAAATGTTCCCAATACATCATTCAGATGAATTATAGGTAATAATAACAAAAAGCAATCAAAAGTGGGCATTTTGTATCACTAGTAAGGCAGGGACTATTTGACTATACACAAACGTGTAATTACCCCTATGAGGACCTATAACTCTTATATTATCTTATTGACCAACCTCCGCGCAGTGATATTGTAGCCAATAGCCAATAATCCCTGCCACTACACAAATCACGTGACATAGCTGAGGCCATGTGATTATAAAATGGTGATACACTAGGTAATGCTTGGTACAGCAAACTCTTGCCGCAACCAACAGGCAAATTGGCAATAACATCATCACCTTCGAGAAGATGTTGAAAACATTCAACTTGTTTTGACTTGGGTGTAATCTCTTTATTAAATTTACGCACAGCTTCTGTAATGTTCTCAATGGAATACATGTTTGTTTACAAGTAACAGGTGTACATATAAAATATATTCGCTACAATTGCAAGTAACAGGAGTACATATTCAATATATTCGCTAAAACTGAGAAAAAAAATATAAATAAATTATTTTTGTAACCAGATACCGTTTTTCAGACTATTATCCTATATTATGAACAAAGCAAGTTGAAATATTGACCTAAAAAGATTTAACCAAAAAATTAAACTTAGCTGAATTTGTGTGGTGGCAGTGGTTACTGTAACAGATAGAGGAATTAACCACTGTGGGAGTTTGCTTAATGACTGAACCTTTAACTCTTATCTTATTGACTGGACCTATAACTCTATCTTACTGACTGGACCTACAACTCTATCTTACTGACTGGACCTACAACTCTATCTTACTGACTGGACCAAAAACTCTATCTTACTGACTGGACCTATAACTCTATCTTACTGACTGGACCTGTAATGCTATCTTACTGACTGGACATATAACTCTATCTTACTGACTGGACCTGTAATGCTATCTTACTGACTGGACCTATAACTCTATCTTACTGACTGGACCTATAACGCTATCTTACTGACTGGACCTATAACTCTATCTTACTGACTGGACCTATAACGCTATCTTACTGACTGGACCTATAACTCTATCTTACTGACTGGACCTATAACTCTATCTTACTGACTGGACCTATAACTCTATCTTACTGACTGGACCTATAACTCTATCTTACTGACTGGACCTATAACGCTATCTTACTGACTGGACCTATAACTCTATCTTACTGACAGGACCTATAACTCCATCTTACTGACTGGACCTATAACTCCATCTTACTGACTGGACATATAACTCTTATCTTACTGAATGGACCTATAACTCTATCTAAAACCCCCGTCACACTCTGACGTAGTAGCATCAAGTTCCCACTGCATGCTGAAAAAATTGCTTGGATGCAGTAAGAAATTCAACAACGTGCAAGGAACCCAGCAGAAACCTTTAAGCACCTAGCAGGGTCTCCATGGTCTTGGAAACTCTACGCGCACTTTGGACATGTTCAAAATGAGCGTAGCTGCTCCACGTTCTGAGCACCATGCAGCAAGGACTGAGCACCATGCAGCAAGGACTTCGTAAAGACGTAGTAACGACGGCATTGACCCGTTATAGACGTAACCAACACCTCGTAGTGACTCCATTGCCGTACTACAAGCGTAGCGCGGACGGGAAAAATGGATGGAGTTCTCACTGAGTTGTCACTGAGTGGCGCAGTATTTATACCAACCTGGGGGAATCCCCTTTGACGCAGCGCCAATGTAGCAAGAGCTTTAATAAGTTTGATCTGATTGGACGTAGCAGGGACCGTGTGCAAACACAGGCAACTTAATTGGCGCTTGGTCCGGTACGTAAAAGGAAATCAGTGGGAACGTGTGCAACGCAGCAAGGACATCGCAGGGACCTGTCTAGGACGTAGCATGAAATTGATAAATGCACATTTTTCAGAAAAGATCAAATTCCCGCTGCGTTCATCTCTATTTTTTTGACGCAGTGGGATCTTCATGCTGTCACGACAGAGTGTGACGGGGGCTTTACATTGTCTTTTTGTTTGTGTGTTCTTAAAAATGAAAAAGAGGGTTAAAAAAAGCTTAAACATTTTTATCTTTTAAAGCTGCATTAGCCATAACTTTTAGCTTATAAAACACAAAATACCATTATTGAATATTTACTAATAGAAAGTTTAAACATTTTGACAGAATTCAAAAAGTACTTCTTTGTGGGTTTGAATGAATGAATGAATGGTGTTTAACGGCCTGTCGACACATAGTGCACAAAAGCTGATGAAATATGAAGAAATGAAGTATTAATTAAAAATTAATTAATGTAAATATATAAAGATAAAACTATTTACAAATAAGAGTATGGTAGTATATAAACTATATATGTAAATCAACAAATGCCCGAAAACGGGTATACAAATAAGTAAATATATATAAGAACATATTATAATGATATAGTCCGATTTATATCAGGAAATCTAAAACAAGACTAAAATCTATAGTATCAAATAACTCGAGTGTTGGAGGTGGGGGAGGGGGGCATTATTCGGGGGTATATAATATGTTGTTTTTTATATGTGTATAAGCTAAACACAAATGTAGGACAGTTTCCAGATGGTAAACTATGTCAATTTATTTCTTTTTAAAAGTTGTGTCCATCCGAAATAATGTACCTATCAGAATTACGGTGACACCGTGCTTTCCCAGCAGAAAAATATTGCCGATATTCGATCGAAATATCATCAATTATGAACAATTACAAGCTTTCTTTTAATTTTTCCGATAGATCATGCTTAAAATGCATCTATATATCACCTAACATGCATTCGCTAATCAATTAAAAACTGCAAATGATCGACCGTTACCAATGCACTGATTAAAACAAGTGCAGATTTCAGCAAACTTACTTCTCGATTTAAAATAAAACAAGCCGCTGCAATTAACCACCTGGTGATTGGTGTTATTTAATAGTTGGCATTAAATTGCACTTATAATCTTCAATAAATGAATACTTTCCATTGTCCAACGTTTTCAAATCAATGTAATAAAAATTGAAGACTCGTGATTGTTTACGATCGATTGTTTACTTGACCATCTTTCAATCTCGTCGCGTGCCGTGAGACGCAATTTCATTTGTTGGTTGCATGTTCATAACCCGCCTTGATCGATTTGACAGGCTTTGACTGTGAATGTCAGACACACTCTGTGTATTACAAATTATTGACTAAGCGGCTTCCGTGTGATCAGGAGATCATAGCCAAATCCGGGAGAAATCGATTCGTCCCCAAAAGCGTGTTTCATCCCAAATTTTGTCATACAAATTATCCCACATGGACACTCATGACAGATTACTGTCAACCTCAAAACCTCAATATAGCCCTTCATGAAAATCAACAAAGGTCAAAAGGTCATGTTTAATATCGGCATGTTTACTATTTCCTGGAAGCTCAGTCGGTAGTGCGGAACCAGAGTTTGATTCTCTGAGGGACAGTGGTCGCTGACTTTGATAAGTAGGTTTTCCCTGGGTTCTCCAGATACCTTCTGTTACAATGGCTGTGATCAGCGCCAACGATATTGATGTATGTAAGCTTTGTATCATAATCAGTATTATAGAATAAAATGTATACTATTTACCAACTCCTGACAGGGGCGTAGTTACGTACACGTCTGCAAAAATACGAAAATTAGAGAAAGACCAAAAATGCAACAACACAACAAAAAAAAATGTATTTAAGGGAACATATGTTTTCCTATTCAGTTTTCCATGAATATTTCAAAATTCAGTCTAAATCTTCAAAATTGAGAGTATGTTTTTAAAACCTAAGGAAATACTCCCAAAATGCACCACATAATATCTACAATTAAAACAAATACATGGGGACATGCCCCTGACCCCACTAGCATACTGTCTCTTTTGCGTACACTTTCAAAACGCTGTAGCTATGCCCCCGTCAGGAGTTGGTAAATAGTATACATTTTATTGCACGTTTTTGCTTCTAAAAGTACCCAACTCTGCCCCTGACTGATTCTTGAGGCGGACCCTAACATTCTTTCCCTAAAACTTAGAAGACATAAATGGTTGCTCAAATATGCTGTCATGGCCATTTACTATTTACCTGTACTCGCTTTATTGGAGTTTATCGAGAGGTCTTATCAGTTGGGTACTTTTAGAAGCAAAAACACACAGATTCTGTCAAAATGAATCACGTAGCCTATGCTGTTAATTACGGTCCGACGGTGTTTGTGACTTTAATTATGGGTCCATTGTTTAATTATTCTTGTTTTACACCCTTGTTCTTTTTATCGATCAAACAAACGCATATGATTAACGGCACTTTGTTAATCAGTATCGGCATTTTAACTCATATATTTGTTTCGCTAAATGTATAATTAATTAACAACATCGGAAGACCCTTTCATGTTAAAAGTTTAAAGTAATATTAGGAAGTTTACATAAATTAATTACTTCATAACAAATATGTGTTGTTTTTAACACCAACAGTTATGGAAGATGAGTGGTCGGAACTTAACGTCATCATTGTCATACTGTAAGGAAGACTTTTTGAGTTGGGATAGTGATATTGATCTCGATTATGTGTCAGTGAAATACAGTTTCCAGCAATATATTCATTTAATAGGTCTACTCTAAGGTTTCATAAATCATAGGACTTACATAGATATATAGTCATACAAAAAAATAATTAACAGAACAGTCGCTAATGTTGGCTTTTATGGCAGATTGTTTATTGCGATCAAGGAGGGCTGGCGTGGCGCAGTCGGTAGCGCGGCGGATTTGTAACCGGAGGCCCCGGGTTCAATCCTCCGTGGTGCCACTGAGTTCCATCGGTGTGTTCTTGGGTAAGACACTTTCCCTTAGCCTCGTCCGTCGGATGGGGATGTAAACCGGGCGGTCCCGTGTATCGGTCTATCCTCCGAGCACGTTAAAGAACCATAGGAATCTATTCGATAATAAGAGTAGGGCAGGTTCCCGGAATCCTATGTATCCTTCCCCTCTCTCTGGGGTGGCTCTAAATAACCTATACTGTGTTGATGAGCCGTTAAACAACATTCAATTCAATTCAATTATTGCGATCAAAAGAAATGAGGGTTAATCTCCCATTGTAATAATACGGTAACCTGTGGCTAACTCAGGCCTTCAAGTAGGATTTTGTTTAGATCAAAGGGGCCATAAATCACAAACACTGGCTCACTGACGTGTTGACATCAGATAATATCAATAACTGTGAAATATTTTAATTTTCAATTTTATTTATGTTATGCATTTGCGAAATTAAATACATTAGAAATTACATGGAATCACAGACAACAATACCCTGGTATTGATGTCTAAGAATTGATGGGATGAAAATGAGCCACTATTAGATAAGTAGGCCATATATGACAGGGTTAATGTTTTGTTTTTAAATTTAATTTGAAATTATGTATTTGATGTCACATTATAAAAACACTGTCCTGCAGATAAAGAAAGCTTTAAAACAATTTACTAAACACAGACATTGTGATCTTTGAGTAAGGTCAGAAACATTGACAAAAACTTAGGTAACAAGGAAATTCAATAATCTGACAGCTCATATTAATAATGCTAGGTTCCCACTATCACGATTCGCGGCACGATTGAAATCGTGGTCTTAATCGTGGACTAATCGTGGTGATCCTATCAGATCTTATCAGATCTTGAGGTCAGTCGTGGCAATCATGTTAATCGTAGAAATTTTTTGAACGGTTCAAAATTTTTCTACGATCAACACGATCAATTGTCAATCGTGATCATCGTATCAGATCGTATTGCATCGTAACAAAGCGTGACAGATCGCATCTAATCGTGCTTCCAAATCGTGGTGATCGGGATTGATCTTAGACAAGACAAACACCATGCTCTGTTGAGATGTGTTGCGATCTCCCACGATCTGTCACGATCTGTTACGCTATGTCGGGTCCCACTGCTCAAGACCTGACACGAATGACTCACGAGCAGATAGGAGTTGATACGAGAAGACGCGAGTAAATGCGAGTAGATACGAGTAGTTACGTTTTTACACGAACGCTCACGATCTGTTACGAGTTCTCTTTTCTGGCGATAATGTAAGTATACAGTAATACTGCAAATGCCACGTTGTCATCATCCGCAACTCCTGCCATCATCAATGGTTGAGGGTTGTAGTGTTCACTCTGTAAAAGTTCAAGAAACAATGAAGTCCATGGTCAGTCGGGCTGTATATATACCCGTCGGGGTCCAGTCGTAGCTCAATTCGTGATCACCCTCGATCATGATCGTGAAAGACATCGCGACCACAATCGTATCCTATCGTAACGGAGCGCATCGGTTCGTGATGAACGTATCGGAACGTATCTGCAAGTACCAGATCGTCCCAATTCGGGGAACCCGATCGTGATGATCGTGGACTCGATCGAAACAATCCTATCGGAACGTATGTGATCGTATCTGAACGGGAGATCAGACCGTGACAGATCGTGACACCTGAAATTGACAAATCGTGACCAGATTGCATCCGAGCGCAACAAATCGTATCAGAACGAATCGACTCGCATCACCTCCTATCCAAACCTGAAATTTCAGAGAAGTTCCACAATCAGCTACGAATGGCCAATCGTGGCGTTCGTAACGGATCGCACGACAGTGGTAGCCTAGCATAACACAACTAGAAACAGCTTTCCCACATTATAATGTGTCCTAAATGTGTCTATATAAGGAAATTAACACTGTGCAGAGTCATTTATTGATAGATCCTGCACTGTGCACTCACTAAACAGTATTATTCTCGAGACCCCTCGAAATCGAAATCCCGTGAAAATCAACATCGAGATTTGATAATGGCAAAAGGGTCACAGCCTGAATAGGCTAAAAAAAGAAAATCATTAATAACTTCTGTTCTTTTAAACATTTTATGACGAAATTTTCATATTATCTTATTTGGGGCATTTCTGTTAGTTTGATCTAAATTTTGAGTAAACATTCTTTTTTTTCTTTTTCTTTTTTACATCAGTTGTTATCGACATTTTATGTATACAAAAAAAAGACTCATTTTGTTTTTAAAATTACCCTTAGTTAATCAACACAAAAGTATACACAATGCACTAGTCAAAACTTCGTCGATACTCAAACTGAAGTTCTTTAAGCGTACGTTCACACATATTCATGGTTAGACAGAAGGAAATACATACGCACATTTTAACCATCGGATGCAAAAATGGTTGTCCTCCGTGGAATAAGTGGAACTTCCAATAAAAAAAAAAAGCTAGAACATAGACATTTTTTACCTTAAAAGTACGCTAGTTGCAAACTGCATCCATATTTGTATTTGTTCGTCATTAATATTTTACGTTTTAACATCATATAAGTTGGTTAGTGAGATTGAAGTTGGTCACTGTACAAATCTAGCGCCATTTTTCATGCAAGTGCAGGTGTTTCAGAACAGAAACAATGGCGGAATCAATCGTGACTTTCATCCTTCGATTTTGGGTATCTTAATGCACTATATTAAAACAAAATCAATGAAGAAATAAAGAATAATACTTAACTCAAATTCACATATTCACTAATAATTACATTTGCTAATTTATCCGATCTTGGTTGATTTTACGTAGTCCTTTGTAACATCGCATTTTTAATGGTGGACACAACTGTATCCTCGCGAATTCTTGCAGGTGCGTGGAACGACAGCATATTTGAGTTATCGCCCAGTGTTAATACCCTTTATTGAAGGATCCTGCTCAGATGCTGCATTCAATTGTTACAATAGGGCACTCTTTCTCGATTTTTGATTTGTCAACATATTAAGTTTATTCTATCTTTTCTGCCATATGGTATAACTGTCTGGGACATATCCTCTAACTGCAGCATCTGTATGAGAAATATGGTATAACTGCAGCATATGTCTGGGAAATATGGTATAACTGCAGCATCTGTATGAGAAATATGGTATAACTGCAGCATCTGTCTGGGAAATATGGTATAACTGCAGCATCTGTCTGAGAAATATGGTGTAAGTTACAGCAACTGTCCAGGAAATGCTATGTGTATATGAAGTTTGGGAACAATCCATTGGAAAAAATGTGTTATGTGACGGGATGGGACGTGACTTTATGGGACATTAAGGGAGGTTATGGACGGCACGATTCCTTATAATATAGGCACACTTCACTTTGTGAAGAGGAGGTAGAATAAGTTTGACATTTCTTTTTTTATCCACAGTTTTCCATTTCTCTTAGCATTCTGACAATGTGCAAGATTCCATTTCTCCTAGCATCATTCATACAATGTGCAAGATTCCATTTCTCCTAGCATTCAGACAATGTGCAAGATTCCATTTCTCCTAGCATTCAGACAATGTGCAAGATTCCATTTCTCCTAGCATCATTCATACAATGTGCAAGATTCCATTTCTCCTAGCATTCAGACAATGTGCAAGATTCCATTTCTCCTAGCATTCAGACAATGTGCAAGATTCCATTTCTCCTAGCATCATTCATACAATGTGCAAGATTCCATTTCTCCTAGCATTCAGACAATGTGCAAGATTCCATTTCTCTTAGCATTCAGACAATGTGCAAGATTCCATTTCTCCTAGCATTCAGACAATGTGCAAGATTCCATTTCTCTTAGCATTCAGACAATGTGCAAGATTCCATTTCTCCTAGCATCATTCATACAATGTGCAAGATTCCATTTCTCCTAGCATTCAGACAATGTGCAAGATTCCATTTCTACTAGCATTCAGACAATGTGCAAGATTCCATTTCTCCTAGCATCATTCATACAATGTGCAAGATTCCATTTCTCCTAGCATTCAGACAATGTGCAAGATTCCATTTCTCCTAGCATTCAGACAATGTGCAAGATTCCATTTCTCCTAGCATCATTCATACAATGTGCAAGATTCCATTTCTCCTAGCATTCAGACAATGTGCAAGATTCCATTTCTCCTAGCATTCAGACAATGTGCAAGATTCCATTTCTCCTAGCATCATTCATACAATGTGCAAGATTCCATTTCTCCTAGCATTCAGACAATGTGCAAGATTCCATTTCTCCTAGCATCATTCATACAATGTGCAAGATTCCATTTCTCCTAGCATTCAGACAATGTGCAAGATTCCATTTCTCTTAGCATTCAGACAATGTGCAAGATTCCATTTCTCTTAGCATTCAGACAATGTGCAAGATTCCATTTCTCCTAGCATTCAGACAATGTGCAAGATTCCATTTCTCCTAGCATTCAGACAATGTGCAAGATTCCATTTCTCCTAGCATTCAGACAATGTGCAAGATTCCATTTCTCTTAGCATTCAGACAATGTGCAAGATTCCATTTCTCCTAGCATTCAGACAATGTGCAAGATTCCATTTCTCCTAGCATTCAGACAATGTGCAAGATTCCATTTCTCCTAGCATTCAGACAATGTGCAAGATTTCATTTCTCTTAGCATTCAGACAATGTGCAAGATTCCATTTCTCCTAGCATTCAGACAATGTGCAAGATTCCATTTCTCCTAGCATTCAGACAATGTGCAAGATTCCATTTCTCCTAGCATTCAGACAATGTGCAAGATTCCATTTCTCCTAGCATTCAGACAATGTGCAAGATTCCATTTCTCTTAGCATTCAGACAATGTGCAAGATTCCATTTCTCTAAGAATTCAGACAATGTGCAAGATTCCATTTCTCATAGCATTCAGACAATGTGCAAGATTCCATTTCTCTTAGCATTCAGACAATGTGCAAGATTCCATTTCTCCTAGCATTCAGACAATGTGCAAGATTCCATTTCTCTTAGCATTCAGACAATGTGCAAGATTCCATTTCTCCTAGCATTCAGACAATGTGCAAGATTCCATTTCTCCTAGCATTCAGACAATGTGCAAGATTCCATTTCTCCTAGCATTCAGACAATGTGCAAGATTCTATTTCTCTTAGCATTTAGACAATGTGCAAGATTCCATTTCTCCTAGCATTCAGACAATGTGCAAGATTCCATTTCTCTTAGCATTCAGACAATGTGCAAGATTCCATTTCTCTTAGCATTCAGACAATGTGCAAGATTCCATTTCTCTTAGCATTCAGACAATGTGCAAGATTCCATTTCTCTTAGCATTCAGACAATGTGGAAGATTCCATTTCTCTTAGCATTCAGACAATGTGCAAGATTCCATTTCTCTTAGCATTCGGACAATCAGCAAGATTCCATTTCTCCTGCAAGATTCCATTTCTCTTAGCATTCAGACAATGTGCAAGATTCCATTTCTCTTAGCATTCAGACAATGTGCAAGATTCCATTTCTCTTAGCATTCAGACAATGTGCAAGATTCCATTTCTCTTAGCATTCAGACAATGTGCAAGATTCCATTTCTCCTAGCATCATTCATACAATGCACGATTCAAACACTGTCAATTTCATTTTGTTGCTGTTATTTCGTTTTTGCTTTTGTGGGATTTTAAAATTGCTTGCGTTATGTGATGGCAAAATCCAAATATTACTGCCGGTATAATTACGACCATGTCTTAGGTGTTATTGTGCACAATTAACAACCAAGTGACATCACATTTTCTTGAAGGCATCTGCTGTTCATAATAAAAATGAAACTGTTATTTCTCTTTATGCATCTCAATTCTGGTAATATAAATTAATTAGGCACCAGCTCAAGCTTAAAGTTAGCAGGCCATGTTTTGTTTCATGAACATGTTTATGTTTATTTAAATCGAAATAAATATACAACAATAGATATTTACAATTCACACATTGCAATATCTGTGAAAAGCAAGAATAAGATTTTATTTGATGACTAGAAAACTTTGAACAGGTAAATGTATTTATCAATTATCTGACAATAGTTGTGCAGCTATACAATTAATTCAGATTAACCTCATTTCCCCGTGCAATCACGCAGTGGTAAAAGTAGAATCTACATCATGCAAATAATATTTATTTTTACATACAACTTAGTAGCGGATTGAAATAATCGGGACTATCAAGAAATGTTCATATGATGTTTAAGAGTTACATTAATTTTGTTAATTGATAATACTACAAAAAGGGTGGCCATTCATCTTTAATGTATAAAAGCAATTCATTTGAAAAACAATATGGGTAACAGTAATTTAAGAAGAAAGTGAATGATGGGCAAGCAGTAATTAAACACTTATGGCAGTTTAAAAAGTTGGATTAATGAAAGATGATAAAACTGGAGACTTTAGTGTTTAAACAGAATCCTGAAGCTGTTTTTTTCTGGGATTCAGCCTGAAATTAATGTTACAAAAGTTACTAACTGCCAATTATGGAGACACTTTTATAAATTTAGAAACATCTTCTGAGTCATTGCCATCTGTTAAAGTTTGGTAAAGATCAGATGAAAAATGAAGGCCCTATCGCCTTAACGCGGCAAAATATAGCATTTTTAATTAAATCAAGGGCCATAACTCCTTTGATACTGGTTCGATCTGGCTGGTTTTCGAACTTGTCTGAGCTTTTATTAATATTAACAATCTGGTAAAGTTTGGTAAATATCGGATGAAATATAAAGGCACTATCGCCTTAACAAGGCAAAATATAGCATTTTTAACTAAGTCAAGGGCCATAACTCCCTGTTACTGGTCCGATCTGGCTGTTTTCCGAATTGTCCGAGCTTTCATTGATATTAACAATCTGGTAAAGTTTGGTAAAGATCGGAGGAAAAATGAAGGCCCTATCGTCTTAACGAGGCAAAATAGAGATCGGATGGAAAATGAAGTCCCTATAGTCTTGAGGCAAAAGTTAATGATGGACAGACGACAGACGGACAGACGATGGACGGACGGATGAAAACAAAAGAATTAACAAAAGTGACTTTATCATAAAACAAAAACTTGTTTTAATGAGACTGTCATCATATTTAATTCATTTCTAGCCAGAATATACTTTGTTTTCTCCGATAACACCAATATTTTATTAAACGCCCACCCATTACCTTTTTTTTGTTTCAAAACCATTTGTCCCATTAGTTGAGATAGCTACCATACATGTGCCTTCACTTGGTACCCTTATCTGCCAATGAGACAAAATCGCTATACCCTTACATAACCGATTAATACTAATCAGTACTCACAGTGGTAATATTCATCACTGAAACTTCAACGTGATTGCAACAATCATTGATTACAAAATACAGAAGACATGCACATTTTTTGCAATCATGAAAATGGAATTGTACACAGACGAATAGATTGTATATACTTGGGAGTGTTCTTCATTACGTGGCCTGTCATATTAGAGCTTTCTTAAAGAGTTGTGGAACGCATACAAAATCAAAATGTTGTAAGAAACTCTACTGATAGGTTTTGATAGCTAGATCAGCCATGGGCACTTGTGAAGTTTTATGGAAATAGGACCAGCACTCTTTGTAAACAAAGATGGCAGCCATGTTTGACAAATCAAAAGAATTTTGTTTGGGACCAACTACATCTCACGCTAGTAATTTTAGTAAGGTTCCAAATCAATACCACTTATTGTTTTTGAAAAGTAGTCGCCACAAACTTGTACTTTTAAAATCTATTTTTAGGTGTGGCAGCCATCTTGAATTTCAGGCCAACCTGAATTTTTACGTAGGACCAACTAGACATCAAGAGGAAAATTCCTGAAAAGTTTCATGAAAATTCATCAAGTAGTTTCAGAGGAGTAGTCGTCACAGGTTTTTCCTATATAACTTTATGTAATCAAAGACGGCAGTTGGCAGCCATGTTTGACATCAAATTGAAATGAATTTTGGTTTTATTGATACTACTTCGTTTTAATAAAGTTCCAAATCAATAACACTTAACACATAACACATGTTTTTTGAAAAGTAGACGTCACAAACATGTATTTTTAAAATATATTTAGACGGGACGGCCTTCTTGTATTTCTGGCCGACCTGAATCTTTGCTAGGATCAAATAGACATCAGGAGCAATGATGAAAATCTGTCAAGTAGTTTCAGAGGAGTATTCGTTACTATTTTTTACTATATAACTCTATGTAAACAAAGATAGCCACTTGCAGCCATCTTTAAAGTCAAATCAAAATTATTTTCGATAAACACAAACATCATGTCATGCTGATCATTTTAGAAAAGGTCCCATATCAATATCACTTATAGTTTTCAAGTAGTAGTCGCTACAAACTTGTTTTTTAAAAATCTATTTTTAGTTTTGGTGGCCATCTTGGATTTCATCTTAACGTGAATTTTTGCTAGGATCAACCAACTAGACATCAAGAGCAAAATTTCTGTGAAGTTACATGAAAATCCGTCCGGTAGTTTCAGAGGAGTAGTCTCTACAAATGTTTACTATATAAGTCTATGTAAACAAAGATGGCTGCTGGCAGCTATGTTTAACGTCAAAGCAAAATAATTCTCGACATCATGTCATGCTGATCATTTTAGAAAAAGTCCCATATCAATAATTATCAATTATAGTTTTCAAAAAGTAGTCGCTTCAAATTTGTTTTTTAAAAACCTATTTTTGGTGGCCATCTTGGATTTCACATCATCTTGAATTTCCGGCCAACCTGAAATTTTTTTAGGATCAACTAGACATCAAGAACAACATTCCTTTGAAGATTCATGGAAATCCGTCCAGTAGTTTCAGAGGAGTAGTCGTTACAAGATTTTACTCTATAACACTATGTAAACAAAGATGGCCGCTGCGGCAGCCATGTTTAACTTCGAATCAAAATAATTTCGACAAGGACCAACATCATGTCATGCTGCTCATTTTAGAAAAATCCCAAATCAATATCGCTTACAGTTTTCAAAATGTAGTCGCCACAAACTTGTTTTTTAAAAATCTATTTTTAGCTTTGGCAGCCATTTTGGATTTCACATCAATGTGAATTTTTACTAGGATCAACTAGGCATCAAGAGAAACATGCCTGTGAAGTTTCATGAAAATCCGTCAAGTAGTTTCAGAGGGGACTAGCCGCTACAAGTTTTTTGACTATATAGCTCCATGTAAACAAAGATGCCGCTGGCAGCCATGTTTAAAGTCGAATCAAATGAATTTCAACCAGGACCAACAACATGTCATGCTGATCATTTTAGAGAAAGTCCCATATCAATATCACTTATAGTTTCAAGAAGTAGTCGCTACAAACTGTTGTTTTTTAAATCTAATTTTAGCTTTGGTGGCCATCTTGAATTTCACATCACCTTGAATATTTGCTCAACTAGACATCATGGGCAACTTTTCTGTAAAAGTTTCATAAAAATCCATCCAGTAGTTTCAGAGGAATAGTCGCTACAAAAAAAGTTTACGGACGGACAGATGACAGACACCGCACCACGGCATAAGCTCTGCTGACCTTTGATCAGAGAAGAGCTTATAATGGATTTATCATTCTTTGAAAACTCATATCAATTCATGATGTAAGATATCGCTCATGCTAGGGTGTTTGTTTGAGAACACAATATTAGTATGGTATAACAAATTAAATATCTTACGATGGTAATAATGAATGATAAATAAAATCCATAGTACAGGGTTTTCCCTGACGCACAAATATGTTTTGGTTCATTTTCTGTACAAATGACATTCAAATTAATTTCCAGGGCATCTTTCATGACGCAAGTTTGGTTTTATTGCATAAAAAGAAGCCAAACCTCATCAATCACGACGCAGAAAAAAGTTAAATCTAGTTGTTTAGTAGTTCCAACCAATTTGCCTAAGATCTATCATATATTATGCATTATTGTTTGTGGAAGCAGGACACACTTATGGAACCATAACAACATTGTCTGGAAGTATGTTGTTGTACGAATGCCAACATTTGGCAAGTCCAAGAAGAGACACATATCAAAAGTTCGCAATAGATTATATTTTCTTTTAAAATATTATCCAACTATATATCTGCTTGTTTTGTTATGACTGCTGGGTGAGTTTCTATCACCTGCAGGTTTAGCAGGCTTTTTTATTCTCCATTTTTCACATTGATTATTGAAGACCTTATGGTATATTGGATTGTGTTGATAGTCTTGAAGCCATTGAGAACTTGGTTTGTGGCTTTCTAGCTTTTGTTTTTATATTCATATATACATGATCATCTTTGTGTCGTACATATATTGCCTATTAGTGCCGCATAGTTTGCAAGAGGATATAGCCTCACAGGGATTTCTTTACATTATGTGGTCCAGCCTTAATTCTATTAAGCAATAGAAAAGCTTATATAAGCAGGATTTTATAACGGCTATTTCGACCATAAAACAAGTTTGAATTATTTTTTTTACTGACAAAATGCGATAACCTGTTTAAAATTACCTATTAAATGTTTTAATTTACAATATGCAAACTTTTTAAGCCAAAATTAAGGTTTTATTTCATACCCCAGCCAACCCCGTTTTCGTCTCTTGGAGAAAGGGTTGGATGGGGTATGAAAGTTAATACTTGAACCACGAATGTTTACACTGTCCCGTTTTATTGGGATGCAGTCTGCGAAATTAACTTTTGGACTTGGTTGTCCGAAGGTTGTCCTTCGGGCAACCATTTCAACAAAAATTGGTTGCCCGAAAGGAAAAGTGGTTGCCCGAAATGTTTCTTTTAAAACCTGAAGGCATTATTACTCTAATGATATATGTTAACAAAGCAAAACATGTCTTCACAATATTTATTCATTATTCATTCTTTTGCATACAAAGAAAGAAGATTGTCTATGCCTTTCTCTGGTAAGTCACAGTCATCATTAGAGTCATCATGATTTTTGACTGTTCATGTTTTTTTATAGTGTCAATCCGCATGCAAGAACACCCCTTTACAAAGGTATTCCGGATTCTGTCTGTGCTCCAAGGGCACTGCATTTTACCATCTTCGGTACATTTAAGCCACTCTCGACCAACTTGCCAAGAAGAAACGAAATTTCTGTCTCTTTTGGCTTCGTAACGCTTACTTGACTCTTGTTTGGACTCTTTCACTGGTTTACCAGGAATGGCACCCGTCACGTACGGCATAATTGACATTTTGTGACAACCGGAAACACGTTTTTAGCGACGCATGCGCTAAATTAGCATACTGATGATGTTTATTTTATTCTCATTGGATGGAATAATTCACGAACCGTTCGTGTATAATTGTAATTTTCCGTTGCTCTATCGATCGGAACTCTTCGCCAATTTTCTTACTGGTAAATCGTGATGTGTTGTGACCTTCCACAGAGGGATACAATTAATTGATCAATACCTCGTAGCGTTTATACCGGTGTCACAGTAATTTTCTCAATATCAATGAAAAAGCCGAAATTGTGTTTCCTGTTCGACTTTTATACTTATTTTGATTGACAAATAGTTTTGCGCTTTCAGAAATTTTGGTTGTCCAATCGGACAACCAAAGTGGGAACACGTGGTTGTCCTGTTTGTAAATTAGTTGTCCCGGACAACCAGACAGCCGCTAATTTCGCAGACTGGGGATGGCAATCGGGTAAGAGTGCAGTTTGAAAGGTTCATCTTACTTATAAGTACATGTATCTGTAAATGATCATGCATTAGGCATATTTAGGTACAAATTAGTGTGTGTATCCATGTTTTAATACCATGTTTCTAAATATAATTTTTCCCAATGTCTCTACATCCAGTTAGATATCGATATTACAGTATACCCAATATCACAGTATACCCATATTACCGTAAATGCAATTGACTTTATTAAGCTTAAAGTTCTCCGGCCATATTTTGTTTCATGAACATGTTTATTTAAATCAAAATCAATACACAACAATAGATATTTACAATTCACACATTGCAATATCTGTTAAAAGCGAGAATACAATTTGATTTTATGATATAGAAAACTTGAACAGGTAAATTAATCCACTGGTGAATGTATTTATCAATTATCCGGCAATAGTTTTGCAGCTATACAATTCAGATCTACCTCATTTCCCCATGCAGTCACGCAGTGGTAAAAGTAGTATCTACGTCATGCAAATAATACTTATTTTTACAAACAACTTAGTAGCGGTTTTCAAACTATGTTTGTCTCCAAGACTATCAAAAAAAATTCATATGATGTTTAAGTAGCCATTCATCTTTAAATATGTGCATTAAATAGAAAGCGCTAAAAGTAGATTAGCATGGTAGTACAGTGCTTGCGATAGTAGCGGGTCATCGGTAGTAGCGGGTCATCGGTAGTAGCGGATCATCGGTAGTAACGGACCATCGGTAGTAGCGGACCATCGGTAGTAGGGGACCATTGGCAGTAGCGGGTCATCGGTAGTAGTGAACCATTGGTAGTAGCGGACCATCGGTAGTAGCGGATCATCGGTAGTAGCGGATCGATTTATGTTTACATTTCATTTATTCAGCTGGTATGCATTTGTTTTTTATGAAACTTTCTATATTTGAAGATTGATCTTATAAGCATACAACTATATATTAGCGCAAGATTTGGCAAATATTTCCTTGAGTAATTACCCACTTAGTGTAGCACCTATCAAGAAAAGTGATCCATTACTGCCTGAAGGTTGTGTTTTTTAAATGAAAAAACAATACAGTTAAAATGACATCAAAAATTAACAGATGTTTTTTTAATACACTTTGGTGTAAAATGTTCAGGCCTGATCATCAAAAGATCCATGATTTGGACTTCTTAAACTTTTAGGGACATCGATTCCGTAAACAGGTAAAATAGCAGATTTTCAACATGAACTAACGCAAGTATAAGGCATAGTTCATAATAATGTTGGTTTGCATATTGCTGAGAGAGCAGAATCTAGTAAGAAACTGTCTTGAACGTTTCCTTTAGTTTTAAATTGACACTTTTAACCATAGGGATCCGAAATGCTACCCACTGCACTGTATACGAATCAATCATTATAGAAAAATAAAAATCTTTACTGTCATATTTGTTATATCCTCTAGAGTAAAATCCATACAGATAGAGAAATACATAAAAGAATATGTTACAATAATAAACAACAAGTTAAGAAGGCCTGTGGCTGTATGGTATCCTGTTTTCTCTCAACAAGAGACTCTAAAATAATGATGATAACCAAAGTCACAAGTCAGTATGTACGTTTTCAATGCTTAAAAGGTCAAGAAACTGTGGTACATATTTAGAAACAAGACCTCGGTCTGAGGGTGTCTCACAAGACCTCGGTCTGAGGGTGTCTCGCCCACTGCGGCAGACAGCATATGAAATATTTTGTTAAATTTGTGCTTAAATGATATCCACCAAAGTCAACACTCATATGACCAAGTATCAAACAAATAAAAGCGAGGTGATCATAAGAAATTAAAGTTACTGAAGTTACAGTTAAAGTGGTTTAACCAGGGTGGCTTTGGGAAAATAATGCAAAATAAGACCTTGACCTTGATATTTTTTGTCATCCAGTGATGTCCACCAATGAATACATATGACCAAGTAACAAAGACATAAAGTGAGACAATCACATAAAGTTAACTGAGGTTAAGTTACCTAACCAAGGTAAAGTCTGGAGAAAATAATGCAAAATATGACCTTGACCTTGGTATTTTTGGTCATTCGGTGATGTCAAGAATGACCAAGAATCAAGTTATCAAAAAAAGTTAACTGAGGTTAACTTACATAACCAAACTGATGTTTAGAGTAAATAAAGCAAAACATGACCTTGACCTTGGTATTTTTTGTTGTTCAGCGATGTCCACTAATGCCAACAATACATATGAACAAGTATCAAAGACAAAGTGAGGCAATCACATAAAGTTAACTGAGGTTAAGTTACTAAAGGTTAAGTTACCTAATCAAGGTTAAGTTTGGGTAAAATAAGCAAAATATGACCTTGACCTTGATAATTTTTGTTGTTCAGTGATGTCCACCAATGCCAACAACACATATGACCAAGTATCAAACAAAGAAAATGAGGCAATCACATACAGTTAACTGAGGTTAAGTTACTAAAGGTTAAGTTACCTAATCAAGGTTAAGTTTTGGGAAAATAATGCAAAATATTACCTTGACCTTGGTAATTTTGGCATTAGGTGATGTCCCTTGACCCAATAAAGGTTTCTGAGAAAGTTTCAGAAAAATTTGAGCAGCTGTTGTTGAGATGTAGTTGATTAAAGTGTGGCCGCTGCTGCTGCCGGAAAAGTGACTGCTATGTCTCATTACCCACTATCGTGGACAAGACAAAAGTAACAAAATAAAATGGATCGTTTAACAGATGTTTACTGAGTAGTCACTGTCTTCATCGTTTACATCTTGGTGGCAAAACCATGTGGCTTTTTTATTTGGTTCACCGCAAAAATTATGAACAAAGCGCTTGATTCAGGTATGTTTCCTATTATTTAAGAGATTTGATTCAACTTAAAAGCACACATACCCCTACAATGCAATATCTTTTGTCCGCCGCAAAAGGTAATTTGATTCAGCCAGTACTTTCTACGATTAACCCTCCAAAATTTCATTTCCAAGACTTCGAGAGAGCTAATCCCAACAAGAGGTCAATGACCTTGAAGCTTATTTTTAGCCGTGGCGGCCATCTTGAATTTCCGGCCGACCTGAAATTTTGCTAGGATCAATTAGACATCAAGAGCAACATTCCTGTGAAGTTTCATGACAATCCGTCAAGTAGTTTCAGAGGAGTAGTCGCTACAAGTTTTCATTATATAACTCTATGTAAACAAAGATGGCCACTGGCAGCCATGTTTAACGTCGAATCAAAACAATTTTTGACAAGAACCAACATCATGTCATGCTGATCATTTTACAAAAAGTCCCATATCAATATCACTTATAGTTTTCAAGATGTAGTCGCTACAAACTTCTTTTTTAAAAATCTATTTTTAGCTGTGGCGGCCATCTTGAATTTCTGGCCGATCTGAAATTTTGCTAGGATCAATTAGACATTAAGAGCAACATTCCTGTAAAGTGTCATGAAAATCCGCCAAGTAGTTTCAAAGGAGTAGTCGCTACAAGTTTTTACTATATAACTCTATGTGAACAAAGATGGCCGCTGGCAGCAATGTTTAACGTTGAATCAAAACAATTTTTGACAAGAACCAACATCATGTCATGCTGATCATTTTAGAAAAAGTCCCATATCAATATCACTTATAGTTTTCAAGAAGAAGTTGCTACAAACTTGTATTTTGAAAATTTATTTTTAGTCGTGGCGGCCATCTTGAATTTCCGGCCGACCTAAAATTTTGCTAGGATCAATTAGACATCAAAAGCAACATTCCTGTGAAGTTTCATGAAAATCCGTCAAGTAGTTTCAGAGGAGTAGTCGCTACAAGTTTTCATTATATAATTCTATGTAAACAAAGATGGCCGCTGGCAGCCATGTTTAACGTCGAATCAAAACGATTTTTGACAAGGACCAACATCATGTCATGCTGATCATTTTAGAAAAAGTCCCATATCAATATCACTTATAGTTTCAAGAAGTAGTCGCTACAAACTTGTTTTTTAAAAACCTATTTTTAGATTTGGCGGCCATCTTGGATTTCACATCAACATGAATTTTTGCTAGGATCAACTAGACTTCATGGGCAACATTTCTGTAAAGTTTCATGAAAATCCATTCAGTAGTTTCAGAGGAGTTGTCGCTACAAAAAAAAGTTTACGGACAGACAGACGGACAGACAGACGACGGACGACGCACCACGGCATAAGCTCTGCTGATCACTGATCAGTAGAGCTAAAAAGCACTAGCAAAATCAAAAAGTACTTTTTTGCAGCAGATTTTAATGTGCAACAGTTATAAACATTTGGTATTGCCTTTTATAATGTCAAGTTAAGTTTTTATAAACCTACAGAAACTGGATTGTTTATAATAATAAATCATTCCTTGTCAATTGAAAGATTACTTTTGTTTTACAAATAATTACATGTTTCCACAATATATCTGATGCACTGCATCAATATTTTTTCAGGCAAAACAGACTCCAATTAAATTATATGGCCTGCCCGCTTACTCAATGATGTCCTGTTGCATCATCCATGGTGCTGTATCGATTATATAATCTACAAAATGATAAAGTTAGACAAATGAGAATTTCCCAGAATCCTAAATTCAGACAATATATACTGAGGGAAAAAAGTTTAGCAAGTTTTTTAGATGAAATAATACTGTAAACAAGATACACTGACATTTTGGGGCTTGACCCCTATGTTCATTTATTCGTTACGTCATTAAGATGTTCCACTGTTATTCAATTTTGTTTAATACATTATTGTGTCTATGGCAGTAGTTTCTTGATTTTACAACCAAAAATGTATTATTGCCAGGGCGCAACAAAAACTTGCTAAACTTTTTTCCCTCAGTATATATCTTGAATTATTTTGTCTCTCTTTGATACATTATTCTGGAAGCAGGTGAGACTTAATGGCAACATAATAAATACGTCTGATATAATTCTGATGCAGATCAAGAGGGCCCTACGGAGGCCTGAAGACGCGCCTTCCTGGATGGCGCTTGATCATGCAAATAACACTTGAAAGGAAGTGATAATTATGTGCATTACGATACTTCCCAAAATGCCAAGCGGGTGCTCTATAAACATTTATGTAAAAGATTATTAGTTTTTTTTTTTTAATTTACGGGAGAACCTACCCTAAATGTTTCAAAACTGAAATAAAAATAAAAGTCAAATCATGATTTTTTATTTTATTATTTCCTCCTGTTCCATCTGCTACATCTGGGTTTTTTAAATATAGGAACATCTCTTTAATAATGATCTTAAAATTGATGTTAAATCTTGTTGTTTCAAAACAAATCATGATTTTAATTATAATTACGGTTTAATGAAAATAAAAACATTTTTATCGTTAATTATTTTATTTTTACTTTTATCTCCGATGCTGAGTATTTCCAATTTTATTTTTATTTTTATTCCCTCCTCTACTGCTTAATTTTGAAAACAAGAGGGCCAAGATGGCTCTGAAACGATCACCTGAGGATCTTTGCAAGGATGAAAAAATTGTCCTCTCGCAAATGCTGATTGAAGATGTTTTTAAGTCTTTCCTTATGTAAGTCTATGTAAAAACATGCAAAATTTCTACATACAAACTTTGGACCCAGGGGTTGCAGCCATCTTTGACCCCAGGGACTTCAAATGAGCAAACTTGATAGACCAGGAGTTAGCGATCATTAATAATAATAAAGAACAAGTGGGCATGTGGATGCTCTACAAGCTAAAATGGCTCTTATATCAAGGGGTTTCATCATTAAATTCCTTTCAATTCATTTTTACGAGTGCAAAACACAACAACACCATCAACCAAAATTTAACCCCACAACTCCATGCTAATAATTTAAAAGTAGATTTTTTTTATGTTTTCCCTATATAAGTCTATGTAAAACATGCAAAATCGTTATATACAATTTAGAAAAATTAACATAAAAATGCATCCAAACAGGAAACTATAATAAAAATGAAGAATAAAAAAATAATAAAAAAATACCTCCAGCGCAGAGGCGGATCCAGGATTTCAGCTTAGGGGGGGCGTAACATTTTGGTCAATTTTCGGGTCCGACTCTAGCCTCATAAAACGGTTGCGGTAGTGCATTGATAGGGTAACAAAGTCCGTTTTCAAATAAACGGATTTAACAATGTGTTAATTAAACCACTCATTAGCCATTATGCGTCGAGCGAGCGAAGCGAGCGTTAAAAAAAATTATACTGAGGGAGTGCATCGAAATTGTTTGATATTTTATTTACAGTAACATGGACATACATGTATGAATAAAAAAAATGCGTTTTCAAATAAAATGATTTAACAATGTGTTAATTAAACCACTCACTAGCCATTATGCGTCGAGCGAGCGAAGCGAGCAAAAAAAAAAATTATACTGAGGGCGTGCTACGAAATTGTTTGATATTTTATCTACAATAAAATGGACATACATGTATGAATAAAAAAATGCGTTTTCAAATAAAATGATTTAACAATGTGTTAATTAAACCACTCATTAGCCATTATGCGTCGAGCGAGCGAAGCCTGCGAGAAAAAAATTATACTGAGGGCGTGCAACGACATTGTTTGATATTTTATCAGTAACATGGACATACATGTATGATCCGGAATTTTTAGGGGGGGCGCGCGCCGGGTGCGCCCCCCCCTGGATCCGCTAGTGCAGCGGGATTTCAACGCACGACCTTGGCTTTCCAGTGTACAAGAAGTAATTTAAAGATTTTTCTACGGTGGCCATCTTGGATGGTCTTACAGTCAAAATTGACCTAGCTGTTTCTGGGAAGAAGATTTTTAAAAAAAAATCCCTATGTAAGTCTTTGTTAAACAAGCGACTTCTGGGGCGGGGCCAAATGTGATCCTGGGCCCAGGATCACCATTTGAACAGGCCTGGTAAACGACCATAAGCTTATAGTAAATGCAAAATATTAAACCTCTGGCTCTTGTGGTTTCAGCGAAGAAGATTATTTTTTTTAAGTGTTTCCCTATAGAAGTCTATATAAAACATGTGACCCCTGGAGCAGGGCCAAATGTGACCCCAGTGTCACCATTTGAACAAACTTGGTAGCATTGTTATCTGAGATACGGTATATCCATCATATAAACCCAGTAGCATTGTTATCTGAGATATGGTATATCCATCATATAAACCCAGTAGCACTGCTATCTGAGATACGGTATATCCATCATATAAACCCAGTAGCATTGTTATCTGAGATACGGTATATCCATCATATAAACCCAGTAGCACTGCTATCTGAGATACGGTATATCCATCATATAATCCCAGTAGCATTGTTATCTGAGATACGGTATATCCATCATATAAACCCAGTAGCATTGTTATCTGAGATACGGTATATCCATCATATAATCCCAGTAGCATTGTTATCTGAGATACGGTATATCCATCATATAAACCCAGTAGCATTGTTATCTGAGATACGGTATATCCCTCATATAAACCCAGTAGCACTGCTATCTGAGATATGGTATATCCATCATATAAACCCAGTAGCATTGTTATCTGAGATACGGTATATCCATCATATAAACCCAGTAGCACTGCTATCTGAGATACGGTATATCCATCATATAATCCCAGTAGCATTGTTATCTGAGATACGGTATATCCATCATATAAACCCAGTAGCATTGTTATCTGAGATACGGTATATCCATCATATAATCCCAGTAGCATTGTTATCTGAGATACAGTATATCCATCATATAAACCCAGTAGCATTGTTATCTGAGATACGGTATATCCCTCATATAAACCCAGTAGCACTGCTATCTGAGATACGGTATATCCATCATATAAACCCAGTAGCATTGTTATCTGAGAGATTACACAAAATGTGTTTTTTGCTTCTTAATAATTTCCTTTGATGCCCAGCTCCTATTTCCCTAAAGCAAATTCATCCAATTAGTGCATACTGCTGTTTCCATATTTGTTCAAGTGCCAAAAACCAGGTTTTGATCTGGCATAATAAAAACCTGCTTGAAATGCTTTATTTCTTAACTAATATGAATTTATTAAAAAAAAATAGCAATTATCTCGAGAATGCAATACAAGTTACAGTTGATGAATATTTCTCTACTTCTAACAGACACACTATGAAGTTTTATGCTTTTATAAATAATTTAAATCTTTTATTGGAACAGAACATGCACTGAATTTAAACATAAACAAAATTACAGTTTGTTTTGTATGGGATGTCTTAACGGTTCACGAAAGTGATGTCTTGATGTTGCGAGGGATATTTATTTAATATCATATCAATAACCAAGGAGCATCAAGTTTTTCTTTAAACTAACCCCGTATAAACATTCCCCCACGCCCCCTCCAACAAACGCTTCCTCCCCACTTTTTTTTAAAGGGGGCATTTTTTGTTGTTGTTTTTGAAATATTTTGAGATCTCGTTTAGGGAAAATACACTTGCCAGTAGCCTAACTTAAGGTCTACAATGCAAAAAGAAATAAAAAAAATAAAAAAATAATGGCTTCTTTTTTTATGGTCGCAAATAAATGCCCCACTTTGGTAAAACACAATGCCTCCAAGATCCTGTATACTGTGGCATAAGGTATGTCAGACTATGCATCATGGCTAACCATCTGGTGTTGATACATGTATACATTTACACTTTAAAGTTTCATTCCAAGCAATTAATTTTGCAGTTTGACCTTGAACTTCTGTCCCCAAACCTTTAGGAAAGCTCCCTATACTGATCATACATACAGTTTCATCTCATATAGAAACAAGCAAGCGTAAAATAGCTGCCGAGAGAAAATAGCATTATTTCTGGGTAGGAACTGGGAACAAAGTTTAACATAATAACAGACCAAGTCACGGGTGTTAAAACAATATTCAAAAAAAAGAGTTGTCACGCCATGACCGTTTTTTTTTTACCAGACACTTTCTTCCCAATTTGTGCTACCAAACATTTTGATCAAGGTGGGCGAATCCTTGACATGCCTTACAAATTGATTTCATATTCACCTTTGTAGCACGACTTGCTAAAGTACCCATCAGCACAGAAATACAATTACTCACCTGTATGGGATGCGTTTACTTTATAGCCTGCATTACAACACAGATAAACTGTTCATTGCTACCATGTGTAATTATAAGATTGCGTTATCAAAGTGAAAAAAACTCTTAAGAAACTATTCATTACTACCTTACCATGTGCAATTACTAAAACAATATAAGAGTCGCTGCCAGCGAATAAACATGACACCAGTTGTCAATCACTTATCCATTTAACCAATCAAACCACTATGTACATGTACCTCCACAACAATAGCAGGTGCAACTGTATTATAATAAAATACTCCAACATCAACAATAGGGTGGAGATGTCTAAGTACTGGCATCATGTTAATTATGGATGTACCAGACTTGAAAATCTTTACTTAATCAAAGGCACTGATAGAGCATTCAGGCACTGATAGAGCATTCATACAAGATCAATGAATGTATTTTGACATAATAATTTTTGTTGAAAACCAGAAGCCATTTACTGTTTTCTTGTAAACAAGCTGAAATTACCTTATTTTGAAAAAAAACCAAAGGCAATAACTTCATAATGCATGAGTCAAGTTATGAGTCAAGTTAACTCATCGTTAATCTCATCCTCGATCTTATTAAGCCTTCAAATTCAAGTTGGTGAAAATCAGAAGCTGTTTACTAAAGTTATTGCATAAAAAAAATGAAATTCCCTTAGGCATAATCAAGGGCTATAATGCCATAATGCTCAAACAGGTTTTGCTCATTGTTAAAGGTTACCCAAGATCTTACCGAAACAAACCTACAAATCAAACATTGTGACAATCTGTTTACCGAAGTTATGGTGTCCACAAGAATGCATTACGTGGCCCCGCCTTAATTCCATTAAGCGATGGGAAAGTTTATCTTAGCAGGATTTGATTATGGTTATTTCAACAATAAAACACGTTTAAATACATTTTTACTGAAACAATGCGATAACCCGTTTAAAATTACATGTTGAATGTTTTAATTTTATAATATGCAAACTTTTTAAGCCGAAATTAAAGTTTTATTTCATACCCCAGCCAACCCCATTTTCGCTCTTGGAGAAAGGGATGAATTGGGTATGAAAGTTAATACTCAGGCCACGTAATGGAGCTAAGGGATAACAATGGACAATGTGCCATTGCATAAACTCGATTTTTCTTGGCCAGTGGAGCACAACGTGTTGCCCTCTGGCACTACTGTAATAAATTTTATATATATATATATACATATATAAAGTTTGATGAAGATATATAAAGATGAAAAAGTTACACCCATGTTAACTTTGTGTTAGAACATCCTTTGAACCCAGAAATTGACCCTGACTGTGACCTCGTCATTAATATATTGGTAAGGTCACATGACTATTGTAATGAAGACTATAATACTGAAAATGTGATGAAGAAATATGAAGAAATGAAAAAGTTATACACAATGTTGTTTTTGGGACCAACAAATGACCTTTGAACCTTTTTTGACTATTGTCATGGTATATTGCGAAAGTTTGATGGAAAAATGTAAGAAAATGAAGAATTTCAGCAAATATTATTTTGATCATCGCCGGAAGGAATGACACACAATGATGGACAAGTTATCCCTATGTATTACTTTGAAATTCTATTTCAAAAAGGAGAAACAAAAATGTTGACAATATGTTTAAATTACCGTATTTCCCCTAAAAAGAGCCCCTGCCCTAATAAACAATAGTGCCCCCCACCTCACGCACACCTTGTCAATTGTTTTTTATATGTATTAAAAATAAATTAAATGGGCATATTGCCCAGGCGCTACTACTAGGGGAAATACGGTATATGGTGATTGTGGTACATAGTGCCCATGCACTACTACTAGGGGAAATACGGTATATGGTGATTCATGTACATAGCACCCAGGCGCTACTGCTAGCGGAAATACGGTATATGGTGATTGTGGTACATAGCACCCAGGCGCTACTACTAGCGGAAATACGGTATATGGTGATGTGATTGTGGTACATAGCACCCAGGCGCTACTACTAGCGGAAATACGGTATATGGTGATTGTGGTACATAGCGCCCAGGCGCTACTGCTAGCGGAAATACGGTATAATTATGGTGATTGTGGTACATAGCGCCCAGGCGCTACTATTAGGGGAAATACAGTATATGGTGATTGTGGTACATAGCGCTCAGGCACTACTACAAGGGGAAATACGGTATATGGTGATTGTGGTACATAGCACCCAGGCACTACTACAAGGGGAAATACGGTATATGGTGATTGTGGTACATAGCACCCAGGCACTACTACTAGGGGAAATACGGTATATGGTGATTGTGGTACATAGCGCCCAGGCACTACTACAAGGGGAAATACGGTATATGGTGATTGTGGTACATAGCACCCAGGCACTACTACTAGCGGAAATACGGTATATGGTGATTGTGGTACATAGCGCCCAGGCACTACTACTAGCGGAAATACGGTATATGGTGATTGTGGTACATAGCGCCCAGGCACTACTACTAGCGGAAATACGGTATATGGTGATTGTGGTACATAGCGCCCAGGCACTACTACTAGAGGAAATACGGTATATGGTGATTGTGGTACATAGCACCCAGGCACTACTACAAGGGGAAATACGGTATATCGTGATTGTGGTACATAGCGCCCAGGCGCTACTGCTAGCGGAAATACGGTATATGGTGATTGTGGTACATAGCGCCCAGGCGCTACTACTAGGGGAAATACGGTATATGGTGATTGTGGTACATAGCACCCAGGCACTAGGGGAAATACGGTATATGGTGATTGTGGTACATAGCAGCCAGGCGCTACTACTAGCGGAAATACGGTATATGGTGATTGTGGTACATAGCACCCAGGCGCTACTACTAAGGGAAATACGGTATATGGTGATTGTGGTACATAGCACCCAGGCACTACTACTAGAGGAAATACGGTATATGGTGATTGTGGTACATAACACCCAGGCACTACTACTAGCAGAAATACGGTATATGGTGATTGTGGTACATAGCGCCCAGGCACTACTACTAGGGGAAATACGGTATATGGTGATTGTGGTACATAGCGCCCAGGCGCTACTGCTAGTGGAAATACGGTATATGGTGATTGTGGTACATAGCGCCCAGGCGCTACTACTAGGGGAAATACGGTATATGGTGATTGTGGTACATAGCACCCAGGCACTAGGGGAAATACGGTATATGGTGATTGTGGTACATAGCACCCAGGCGCTACTACTAGCGGAAATACGGTATATGGTGATTGTGGTACATAGCACCCAGGCGCTACTACTAAGGGAAATACGGTATATGGTGATTGTGGTACATAGCACCCAGGCGGTACTACTAGAGGAAATACGGTATATGGTGATTATGGTACATAGCACCCAGGCGGTACTACTAGGGGAAATACGGTATATGGTGATTATGGTACATAGCGCCCAGGCACTACTACTAGGGGAAATACGGTATATGGTGATTATAGTACATAGCACCCAGGCACTACTACTAGCGGAAATACGGTATATGGTGATTGTGGTACAGAACGACCAGGCACTACTACTAGCGGAAACACGGTATATGGTGATTGTGGCACATAGCACCCAGGCACTACTACAAGGGGAAATACGGTATATGGTGATTGTGGTACATAGCACCCAGGCACTACTACAAGGGGAAATACGGTATATGGTGATTGTGGTACATAGCACCCAGGCACTACTACTAGGGGAAATACGGTATATGGTGATTGTGGTACATAGCACCCACGCGCTACTGCTAGGGGAAATACGGTATATGGTGATTGTGGTACATAGCACCCAGGCACTACTACTAGGGGAAATATGGTATATGGTGATTGTGGTACATAGCACCCAGGCACTACTACAAGGGGAAATACGGTATATGGTGATTGTGGTACATAGCACCCAGGCACTACTACAAGGGGAAATACGGTATATGGTGATTGTGGTACATAGCACCCAGGCACTACTACTAGAGGAAATACGGTATATGGTGATTGTGGTACATAGCACCCAGGCACTACTACAAGGGGAAATACGGTATATGGTGATTGTGGTACATAGCACCCAGGCACTACTACAAGGGGAAATACGGTACATGGTGATTGTGGCACATAGCACCCAGGCGCTACTTCTAGAGGAAATACGGTATATGGTGATTGTGGTACATAGCACCAAGGCACTACTACAAGGGGAAATACGGTATATGGTGATTGTGGTACATAGCACCCAGGCGCTACTACTAGGGGAAATATGGTATATGGTGATTGTGGTACATAGCACCCAGGCACTACTACAAGGGGAAATACGGTATATGGTGATTGTGGTACATAGCACCCAGGCACTACTACAAGGGGAAATACGGTATATGGTGATTATGGTACATAGCACCCAGGCACTACTACAAGGGGAAATACGGTATATGGTGATTGTGGTACATAGCACCCAGGCACTACTACTAGGGGAAATACGGTATATGGTGATTGTGGTACATAGCACCCAGGCACTACTATTAGCGGAAATACGGTATATGGTGATTGTGGTACATAGCACCCAGGCACTACTACTAGGGGAAATACGGTATATGGTGATTGTGGTACATAGCACCCAGGCACTACTACAAGGGGAAATACGGTATATGGTGATTGTGGTACATAGCACCCAGGCACTACTACAAGGGGAAATATGGTATATGGTGATTGTGGTACATAGCACCCAGGCACTACTACTAGGGGAAATACGGTATATGGTGATTGTGGTACATAGCACCCAGGCACTACTATTAGCGGAAATATGGTATATGGTGATTATGGTACATAGCACCCAGGCGGTACTACTAGGGGAAATACGGTATATGGTGATTATGGTACATAGCGCCCAGGCACTACTACTAGGGGAAATACGGTATATGGTGATTATGGTACATAGCACCCAGGCACTACTACTAGCGGAAATACGGTATATGGTGATTGTGGTACAGAACGACCAGGCACTACTACTAGCGGAAACACGGTATATGGTGATTGTGGTACATAGCACCCAGGCACTACTACAAGGGGAAATACGGTATATGGTGATTGTGGTACATAGCACCCAGGCACTACTACAAGGGGAAATACGGTATATGGTGATTGTGGTACATAGCACCCAGGCACTACTACTAGCGGAAATACGGTATATGGTGATTGTGGTACATAGCACCCAGGCACTACTACAAGGGGAAATACGGTTTATGGTGATTGTGGTACATAGCACCCAGGCACTTCTACAAGGGGAAATACGGTACATGGTGATTGTGGTACATAGCGCCCAGGCACTACTACTAGGGGAAATACGGTATATGATGATTGTGGTACATAGCACCCAGGCACTACTATTAGCAGAAATACGGTATATGGTGATTGTGGTACATAGCGCCCAGGCACTACTACTAGGGGAAATACGGTATATGGTGATTGTGGTACATAGCACCCAGGCACTACTACAAGGGGAAATACGGTATATGGTGATTGTGGTACATAGCGCCCAGGCGCTACTACTAGGGGAAATACGGTATATGGTGATTGTGGTACATAGCGCCCAGGCACTACTACTAGGGGAAATACGGTATATGGTGATTGTGGTACATAGCACCCAGGCGCTACTACAAGGGGAAATACGGTATATGGTGATTGTGGTACATAGCACCCAGGCGCTACTACAAGGGGAAATACGGTACATGGTGATTGTGGCACATAGCACCCAGGCGCTACTACTAGAGGAAATACGGTATATGGTGATTGTGGTACATAGCACCCAGGCACTACTACTAGGGGAAATACGGTATATGGTGATTGTGGTACATAGCACCCAGGCACAACTACTAGGGGAAATACGGTATATGGTGATTGTGGTACATAGCACCCAGGCACTACTACAAGGGGAAATACGGTATATGGTGATTGTGGTACATAGCACCCAGGCACTACTACAAGGGGAAATACGGTATATGGTGATTGTGGTACATAGCACCCAGGCACTACTACTAGGGGAAATACGGTATATGGTGATTGTGGTACATAGCACCCAGGCACTACTACTAGGGGAAATACGGTATATGGTGATTGTGGTACATAGCGCCCAGGCACTACTATTAGGGGAAATACGGTATATGGTGATTGTGGTACATAGCGCCCAGGCACTACTACTAGGGGAAATACGGTATATGGTGATTGTGGTACATAGCGCCCAGGCACTACTACTAGGGGAAATACGGTATATGGTGATTGTGGTACATAGCACCCAGGCACTACTATTAGGGGAAATACGGTATATGGTGATTGTGGTACATAGCGCCCAGGCACTACTACAAGGGGAAATACGGTATATGGTGATTGTGGTACATAGCACCCAGGCACTACTATTAGCGGAAATACGGTATATGGTGATTGTGGTACATAGCGCCCAGGCACTACTACTAGGGGAAATACGGTATATGGTGATTGTGGTACATAGCACCCAGGCACTACTACTAGGGGAAATACGGTATATGGTGATTATGGTACATAGCACCCAGGCACTACTACTAGCGGAAATACGGTATATGGTGATTGTGGTACAGAACGACCAGGCACTACTACTAGCGGAAACACGGTATATGGTGATTGTGGTACATAGCACCCAGGCACTACTACAAGGGGAAATACAGTATATGGTGATTGTGGTACATAGCACCCAGGCACTACTACAAGGGGAAATACGGTATATGGTGATTGTGGTACATAGCACCCAGGCACTTCTACTAGCGGAAATACGGTATATGGTGATTGTGGTACATAGCACCCAGGCACTACTACAAGGGGAAATACGGTTAATGGTGATTGTGGTACATAGCACCCAGGCACTTCTACAAAGGAAATACGGTACATGGTGATTGTGGTACATAGCGCCCAGGCACTACTACTAGGGGAAATACGGTATATGGTGATTGTGGTACATAGCGCCCAGGCACTACTACTAGGGGAAATACGGTATATGGTGATTGTGGTACATAGCACCCAGGCACTACTACAAGGGGAAATACGGTATATGGTGATTGTGGTACATAGCGCCCAGGCGCTACTACTAGGGGAAATACGGTATATGGTGATTGTGGTACATAGCGCCCAGGCACTACTACTAGGGGAAATACGGTATATGGTGATTGTGGTACATAGCGCCCAGGCACTACTACTAGGGGAAATACGGTATATGGTGATTGTGGTACATAGCGCCCAGGCACTACTACTAGGGGAAATACGGTATATGGTGATTGTGGTACATAGCACCCAGGCACTACTATTAGGGGAAATACGGTATATGGTGATTGTGGTACATAGCGCCCAGGCACTACTACAAGGGGAAATACGGTATATGGTGATTGTGGTACATAGCACCCAGGCACTACTATTAGCGGAAATACGGTATATGGTGATTGTGGTACATAGCGCCCAGGCACTACTACTAGGGGAAATACGGTATATGGTGATTGTGGTACATAGCACCCAGGCACTACTACTAGGGGAAATACGGTATATGGTGATTATGGTACATAGCACCCAGGCACTACTACTAGCGGAAATACGGTATATGGTGATTGTGGTACAGAACGACCAGGCACTACTACTAGCGGAAACACGGTATATGGTGATTGTGGTACATAGCACCCAGGCACTACTACAAGGGGAAATACGGTATATGGTGATTGTGGTACATAGCACCCAGGCACTACTACAAGGGGAAATACGGTATATGGTGATTGTGGTACATAGCACCCAGGCACTTCTACTAGCGGAAATACGGTATATGGTGATTGTGGTACATAGCACCCAGGCACTACTACAAGGGGAAATACGGTTTATGGTGATTGTGGTACATAGCACCCAGGCACTTCTACAAAGGGAAATACGGTACATGGTGATTGTGGTACATAGCGCCCAGGCACTACTACTAGGGGAAATACGGTATATGGTGATTGTGGTACATAGCACCCAGGCACTACTATTAGCAGAAATACGGTATATGGTGATTGTGGTACATAGCACCCAGGCACTAGGGGAAATACGGTATATGGTGATTGTGGTACATAGCACCCAGGCGCTACTACTAGCGGAAATACGGTATATGGTGATTGTGGTACATAGCACCCAGGCGCTACTACTAAGGGAAATACGGTATATGGTGATTGTGGTACATAGCACCCAGGCGGTACTACTAGAGGAAATACGGTATATGGTGATTATGGTACATAGCACCCAGGCGGTACTACTAGGGGAAATACGGTATATGGTGATTATGGTACATAGCGCCCAGGCACTACTACTAGGGGAAATACGGTATATGGTGATTATAGTACATAGCACCCAGGCACTACTACTAGCGGAAATACGGTATATGGTGATTGTGGTACAGAACGACCAGGCACTACTACTAGCGGAAACACGGTATATGGTGATTGTGGCACATAGCACCCAGGCACTACTACAAGGGGAAATACGGTATATGGTGATTGTGGTACATAGCACCCAGGCACTACTACAAGGGGAAATACGGTATATGGTGATTGTGGTACATAGCACCCAGGCACTACTACTAGGGGAAATACGGTATATGGTGATTGTGGTACATAGCACCCACGCGCTACTGCTAGGGGAAATACGGTATATGGTGATTGTGGTACATAGCACCCAGGCACTACTACTAGGGGAAATATGGTATATGGTGATTGTGGTACATAGCACCCAGGCACTACTACAAGGGGAAATACGGTATATGGTGATTGTGGTACATAGCACCCAGGCACTACTACAAGGGGAAATACGGTATATGGTGATTGTGGTACATAGCACCCAGGCACTACTACTAGAGGAAATACGGTATATGGTGATTGTGGTACATAGCACCCAGGCACTACTACAAGGGGAAATACGGTATATGGTGATTGTGGTACATAGCACCCAGGCACTACTACAAGGGGAAATACGGTACATGGTGATTGTGGCACATAGCACCCAGGCGCTACTTCTAGAGGAAATACGGTATATGGTGATTGTGGTACATAGCACCAAGGCACTACTACAAGGGGAAATACGGTATATGGTGATTGTGGTACATAGCACCCAGGCGCTACTACTAGGGGAAATATGGTATATGGTGATTGTGGTACATAGCACCCAGGCACTACTACAAGGGGAAATACGGTATATGGTGATTGTGGTACATAGCACCCAGGCACTACTACAAGGGGAAATACGGTATATGGTGATTATGGTACATAGCACCCAGGCACTACTACAAGGGGAAATACGGTATATGGTGATTGTGGTACATAGCACCCAGGCACTACTACTAGGGGAAATACGGTATATGGTGATTGTGGTACATAGCACCCAGGCACTACTATTAGCGGAAATACGGTATATGGTGATTGTGGTACATAGCACCCAGGCACTACTACTAGGGGAAATACGGTATATGGTGATTGTGGTACATAGCACCCAGGCACTACTACAAGGGGAAATACGGTATATGGTGATTGTGGTACATAGCACCCAGGCACTACTACAAGGGGAAATATGGTATATGGTGATTGTGGTACATAGCACCCAGGCACTACTACTAGGGGAAATACGGTATATGGTGATTGTGGTACATAGCACCCAGGCACTACTATTAGCGGAAATATGGTATATGGTGATTATGGTACATAGCACCCAGGCGGTACTACTAGGGGAAATACGGTATATGGTGATTATGGTACATAGCGCCCAGGCACTACTACTAGGGGAAATACGGTATATGGTGATTATGGTACATAGCACCCAGGCACTACTACTAGCGGAAATACGGTATATGGTGATTGTGGTACAGAACGACCAGGCACTACTACTAGCGGAAACACGGTATATGGTGATTGTGGTACATAGCACCCAGGCACTACTACAAGGGGAAATACGGTATATGGTGATTGTGGTACATAGCACCCAGGCACTACTACAAGGGGAAATACGGTATATGGTGATTGTGGTACATAGCACCCAGGCACTACTACTAGCGGAAATACGGTATATGGTGATTGTGGTACATAGCACCCAGGCACTACTACAAGGGGAAATACGGTTTATGGTGATTGTGGTACATAGCACCCAGGCACTTCTACAAGGGGAAATACGGTACATGGTGATTGTGGTACATAGCGCCCAGGCACTACTACTAGGGGAAATACGGTATATGATGATTGTGGTACATAGCACCCAGGCACTACTATTAGCAGAAATACGGTATATGGTGATTGTGGTACATAGCGCCCAGGCACTACTACTAGGGGAAATACGGTATATGGTGATTGTGGTACATAGCACCCAGGCACTACTACAAGGGGAAATACGGTATATGGTGATTGTGGTACATAGCGCCCAGGCGCTACTACTAGGGGAAATACGGTATATGGTGATTGTGGTACATAGCGCCCAGGCACTACTACTAGGGGAAATACGGTATATGGTGATTGTGGTACATAGCACCCAGGCGCTACTACAAGGGGAAATACGGTATATGGTGATTGTGGTACATAGCACCCAGGCGCTACTACAAGGGGAAATACGGTACATGGTGATTGTGGCACATAGCACCCAGGCGCTACTACTAGAGGAAATACGGTATATGGTGATTGTGGTACATAGCACCCAGGCACTACTACTAGGGGAAATACGGTATATGGTGATTGTGGTACATAGCACCCAGGCACAACTACTAGGGGAAATACGGTATATGGTGATTGTGGTACATAGCACCCAGGCACTACTACAAGGGGAAATACGGTATATGGTGATTGTGGTACATAGCACCCAGGCACTACTACAAGGGGAAATACGGTATATGGTGATTGTGGTACATAGCACCCAGGCACTACTACTAGGGGAAATACGGTATATGGTGATTGTGGTACATAGCACCCAGGCACTACTACTAGGGGAAATACGGTATATGGTGATTGTGGTACATAGCGCCCAGGCACTACTATTAGGGGAAATACGGTATATGGTGATTGTGGTACATAGCGCCCAGGCACTACTACTAGGGGAAATACGGTATATGGTGATTGTGGTACATAGCGCCCAGGCACTACTACTAGGGGAAATACGGTATATGGTGATTGTGGTACATAGCACCCAGGCACTACTATTAGGGGAAATACGGTATATGGTGATTGTGGTACATAGCGCCCAGGCACTACTACAAGGGGAAATACGGTATATGGTGATTGTGGTACATAGCACCCAGGCACTACTATTAGCGGAAATACGGTATATGGTGATTGTGGTACATAGCGCCCAGGCACTACTACTAGGGGAAATACGGTATATGGTGATTGTGGTACATAGCACCCAGGCACTACTACTAGGGGAAATACGGTATATGGTGATTATGGTACATAGCACCCAGGCACTACTACTAGCGGAAATACGGTATATGGTGATTGTGGTACAGAACGACCAGGCACTACTACTAGCGGAAACACGGTATATGGTGATTGTGGTACATAGCACCCAGGCACTACTACAAGGGGAAATACAGTATATGGTGATTGTGGTACATAGCACCCAGGCACTACTACAAGGGGAAATACGGTATATGGTGATTGTGGTACATAGCACCCAGGCACTTCTACTAGCGGAAATACGGTATATGGTGATTGTGGTACATAGCACCCAGGCACTACTACAAGGGGAAATACGGTTAATGGTGATTGTGGTACATAGCACCCAGGCACTTCTACAAAGGGAAATACGGTACATGGTGATTGTGGTACATAGCGCCCAGGCACTACTACTAGGGGAAATACGGTATATGGTGATTGTGGTACATAGCGCCCAGGCACTACTACTAGGGGAAATACGGTATATGGTGATTGTGGTACATAGCACCCAGGCACTACTACAAGGGGAAATACGGTATATGGTGATTGTGGTACATAGCGCCCAGGCGCTACTACTAGGGGAAATACGGTATATGGTGATTGTGGTACATAGCGCCCAGGCACTACTACTAGGGGAAATACGGTATATGGTGATTGTGGTACATAGCGCCCAGGCACTACTACTAGGGGAAATACGGTATATGGTGATTGTGGTACATAGCGCCCAGGCACTACTACTAGGGGAAATACGGTATATGGTGATTGTGGTACATAGCACCCAGGCACTACTATTAGGGGAAATACGGTATATGGTGATTGTGGTACATAGCGCCCAGGCACTACTACAAGGGGAAATACGGTATATGGTGATTGTGGTACATAGCACCCAGGCACTACTATTAGCGGAAATACGGTATATGGTGATTGTGGTACATAGCGCCCAGGCACTACTACTAGGGGAAATACGGTATATGGTGATTGTGGTACATAGCACCCAGGCACTACTACTAGGGGAAATACGGTATATGGTGATTATGGTACATAGCACCCAGGCACTACTACTAGCGGAAATACGGTATATGGTGATTGTGGTACAGAACGACCAGGCACTACTACTAGCGGAAACACGGTATATGGTGATTGTGGTACATAGCACCCAGGCACTACTACAAGGGGAAATACGGTATATGGTGATTGTGGTACATAGCACCCAGGCACTACTACAAGGGGAAATACGGTATATGGTGATTGTGGTACATAGCACCCAGGCACTTCTACTAGCGGAAATACGGTATATGGTGATTGTGGTACATAGCACCCAGGCACTACTACAAGGGGAAATACGGTTTATGGTGATTGTGGTACATAGCACCCAGGCACTTCTACAAAGGGAAATACGGTACATGGTGATTGTGGTACATAGCGCCCAGGCACTACTACTAGGGGAAATACGGTATATGGTGATTGTGGTACATAGCACCCAGGCACTACTATTAGCAGAAATACGGTATATGGTGATTGTGGTACATAGCGCCCAGGCACTACTACTAGGGGAAATACGGTATATGGTGATTGTGGTACATAGCACCCAGGCACTACTACAAGGGGAAATACGGTATATGGTGATTGTGGTACATAGCGCCCAGGCGCTACTACTAGGGGAAATACGGTATATGGTGATTGTGGTACATAGCGCCCAGGCACTACTACTAGGGGAAATACGGTATATGGTGATTGTGGTACATAGCACCCAGGCGCTACTACAAGGGGAAATACGGTATATGGTGATTGTGGTACATAGCACCCAGGCGCTACTACAAGGGGAAATACGGTACATGGTGATTGTGGCACATAGCACCCAGGCGCTACTACTAGAGGAAATACGGTATATGGTGATTGTGGTACATAGCACCCAGGCACTACTACTAGGGGAAATACGGTATATGGTGATTGTGGTACATAGCACCCAGGCACTACTACTAGGGGAAATACGGTATATGGTGATTGTGGTACATAGCACCCAGGCACTACTACAAGGGGAAATACGGTATATGGTGATTGTGGTACATAGCACCCAGGCGCTACTACTAGGGGAAATACGGTATATGGTGATTGTGGTACATAGCACCCAGGCGCTACTACAAGGGGAAATACGGTATATGGTGATTGTGGTACATAGCACCCAGGCGCTACTACAAGGGGAAATACGGTACATGGTGATTGTGGCACATAGCACCCAGGCGCTACTACTAGAGGAAATACGGTATATGGTGATTGTGGTACATAGCACCCAGGCACTACTACTAGGGGAAATACGGTATATGGTGATTGTGGTACATAGCACCCAGGCACTACTACTAGGGGAAATACGGTATATGGTGATTGTGGTACATAGCACCCAGGCACTACTACAAGGGGAAATACGGTATATGGTGATTGTGGTACATAGCACCCAGGCACTACTACAAGGGGAAATACGGTATATGGTGATTGTGGTACATAGCACCCAGGCACTACTACTAGGGGAAATACGGTATATGGTGATTGTGGTACATAGCACCCAGGCACTACTACTAGGGGAAATACAGTATATGGTGATTGTGGTACATAGCGCCCAGGCACTACTATTAGGGAAAATACGGTATATGGTGATTGTGGTACATAGCGCCCAGGCACTACTACTAGGGGAAATACGGTATATGGTGATTGTGGTACATAGCACCCAGGCACTACTACAAGGGGAAATACGGTATATGGTGATTGTGGTACATAGCACCCAGGCACTACTACTAGGGGAAATACGGTATATGGTGATTGTGGTACATAGCACCCAGGCACTACTATTAGGGGAAATACAGTACATGGTGATTGTGGCACATAGCACCCAGGCGCTACTACTAGAGGAAATACGGTATATGGTGATTGTGGTACATAGCACCCAGGCACTACTACAAGGGGAAATACGGTTTATGGTGATTGTGGTACATAGCACCCAGGCACTTCTACAAGGGGAAATACGGTACATGGTGATTGTGGTACATAGCGCCCAGGCACTACTACTAGGGGAAATACGGTATATGATGATTGTGGTACATAGCACCCAGGCACTACTATTAGCAGAAATACGGTATATGGTGATTGTGGTACATAGCGCCCAGGCACTACTACTAGGGGAAATACGGTATATGGTGATTGTGGTACATAGCACCCAGGCACTACTACAAGGGGAAATACGGTATATGGTGATTGTGGTACATAGCGCCCAGGCGCTACTACTAGGGGAAATACGGTATATGGTGATTGTGGTACATAGCGCCCAGGCACTACTACTAGGGGAAATACGGTATATGGTGATTGTGGTACATAGCACCCAGGCACTACTACAAGGGGAAATACGGTATATGGTGATTGTGGTACATAGCACCCAGGCACTTCTACTAGCGGAAATACGGTATATGGTGATTGTGGTACATAGCACCCAGGCACTACTACAAGGGGAAATACGGTTTATGGTGATTGTGGTACATAGCACCCAGGCACTTCTACAAAGGGAAATACGGTACATGGTGATTGTGGTACATAGCGCCCAGGCACTACTACTAGGGGAAATACGGTATATGGTGATTGTGGTACATAGCACCCAGGCGCTACTACAAGGGGAAATACGGTATATGGTGATTGTGGTACATAGCACCCAGGCGCTACTACAAGGGGAAATACGGTACATGGTGATTGTGGTACATAGCGCCCAGGCACTACTACTAGGGGAAATACGGTATATGGTGATTGTGGTACATAGCACCCAGGCACTACTACTAGGGGAAATACGGTATATGGTGATTATGGTACATAGCACCCAGGCACTACTACTAGCGGAAATACGGTATATGGTGATTGTGGTACAGAACGACCAGGCACTACTACTAGCGGAAACACGGTATATGGTGATTGTGGTACATAGCACCCAGGCACTACTACAAGGGGAAATACGGTATATGGTGATTGTGGTACATAGCACCCAGGCACTACTACAAGGGGAAATACGGTATATGGTGATTGTGGTACATAGCACCCAGGCACTTCTACTAGCGGAAATACGGTATATGGTGATTGTGGTACATAGCACCCAGGCACTACTACAAGGGGAAATACGGTTTATGGTGATTGTGGTACATAGCACCCAGGCACTTCTACAAAGGGAAATACGGTACATGGTGATTGTGGTACATAGCGCCCAGGCACTACTACTAGGGGAAATACGGTATATGGTGATTGTGGTACATAGCACCCAGGCACTACTATTAGCAGAAATACGGTATATGGTGATTGTGGTACATAGCGCCCAGGCACTACTACTAGGGGAAATACGGTATATGGTGATTGTGGTACATAGCACCCAGGCACTACTACAAGGGGAAATACGGTATATGGTGATTGTGGTACATAGCGCCCAGGCGCTACTACTAGGGGAAATACGGTATATGGTGATTGTGGTACATAGCGCCCAGGCACTACTACTAGGGGAAATACGGTATATGGTGATTGTGGTACATAGCACCCAGGCGCTACTACAAGGGGAAATACGGTATATGGTGATTGTGGTACATAGCACCCAGGCGCTACTACAAGGGGAAATACGGTACATGGTGATTGTGGCACATAGCACCCAGGCGCTACTACTAGAGGAAATACGGTATATGGTGATTGTGGTACATAGCACCCAGGCACTACTACTAGGGGAAATACGGTATATGGTGATTGTGGTACATAGCACCCAGGCACTACTACTAGGGGAAATACGGTATATGGTGATTGTGGTACATAGCACCCAGGCACTACTACAAGGGGAAATACGGTATATGGTGATTGTGGTACATAGCACCCAGGCGCTACTACTAGGGGAAATACGGTATATGGTGATTGTGGTACATAGCACCCAGGCGCTACTACAAGGGGAAATACGGTATATGGTGATTGTGGTACATAGCACCCAGGCGCTACTACAAGGGGAAATACGGTACATGGTGATTGTGGCACATAGCACCCAGGCGCTACTACTAGAGGAAATACGGTATATGGTGATTGTGGTACATAGCACCCAGGCACTACTACTAGGGGAAATACGGTATATGGTGATTGTGGTACATAGCACCCAGGCACTACTACTAGGGGAAATACGGTATATGGTGATTGTGGTACATAGCACCCAGGCACTACTACAAGGGGAAATACGGTATATGGTGATTGTGGTACATAGCACCCAGGCACTACTACAAGGGGAAATACGGTATATGGTGATTGTGGTACATAGCACCCAGGCACTACTACTAGGGGAAATACGGTATATGGTGATTGTGGTACATAGCACCCAGGCACTACTACTAGGGGAAATACAGTATATGGTGATTGTGGTACATAGCGCCCAGGCACTACTATTAGGGAAAATACGGTATATGGTGATTGTGGTACATAGCGCCCAGGCACTACTACTAGGGGAAATACGGTATATGGTGATTGTGGTACATAGCACCCAGGCACTACTACAAGGGGAAATACGGTATATGGTGATTGTGGTACATAGCACCCAGGCACTACTACTAGGGGAAATACGGTATATGGTGATTGTGGTACATAGCACCCAGGCACTACTATTAGGGGAAATACAGTACATGGTGATTGTGGCACATAGCACCCAGGCGCTACTACTAGAGGAAATACGGTATATGGTGATTGTGGTACATAGCACCCAGGCACTACTACAAGGGGAAATACGGTTTATGGTGATTGTGGTACATAGCACCCAGGCACTTCTACAAGGGGAAATACGGTACATGGTGATTGTGGTACATAGCGCCCAGGCACTACTACTAGGGGAAATACGGTATATGATGATTGTGGTACATAGCACCCAGGCACTACTATTAGCAGAAATACGGTATATGGTGATTGTGGTACATAGCGCCCAGGCACTACTACTAGGGGAAATACGGTATATGGTGATTGTGGTACATAGCGCCCAGGCACTACTACAAGGGGAAATACGGTATATGATGATTGTGGTACATAGCACCCAGGCACTACTATTAGCAGAAATACGGTATATGGTGATTGTGGTACATAGCGCCCAGGCACTACTACTAGGGGAAATACGGTATATGGTGATTGTGGTACATAGCACCCAGGCACTACTACAAGGGGAAATACGGTATATGGTGATTGTGGTACATAGCGCCCAGGCGCTACTACTAGGGGAAATACGGTATATGGTGATTGTGGTACATAGCGCCCAGGCACTACTACTAGGGGAAATACGGTATATGGTGATTGTGGTACATAGCACCCAGGCGCTACTACAAGGGGAAATACGGTATATGGTGATTGTGGTACATAGCACCCAGGCGCTACTACAAGGGGAAATACGGTATATGGTGATTGTGGTACATAGCACCCAGGCGCTACTACAAGGGGAAATACGGTACATGGTGATTGTGGCACATAGCACCCAGGCGCTACTACTAGAGGAAATACGGTATATGGTGATTGTGGTACATAGCACCCAGGCACTACTACTAGGGGAAATACGGTATATGGTGATTGTGGTACATAGCACCCAGGCACAACTACTAGGGGAAATACGGTATATGGTGATTGTGGTACATAGCACCCAGGCACTACTACAAGGGGAAATACGGTATATGGTGATTGTGGTACATAGCACCCAGGCACTACTACAAGGGGAAATACGGTATATGGTGATTGTGGTACATAGCACCCAGGCACTACTACTAGGGGAAATACGGTATATGGTGATTGTGGTACATAGCACCCAGGCACTACTACTAGGGGAAATACGGTATATGGTGATTGTGGTACATAGCGCCCAGGCACTACTATTAGGGGAAATACGGTATATGGTGATTGTGGTACATAGCGCCCAGGCACTACTACTAGGGGAAATACGGTATATGGTGATTGTGGTACATAGCGCCCAGGCACTACTACTAGGGGAAATACGGTATATGGTGATTGTGGTACATAGCACCCAGGCACTACTATTAGGGGAAATACGGTATATGGTGATTGTGGTACATAGCGCCCAGGCACTACTACAAGGGGAAATACGGTATATGGTGATTGTGGTACATAGCACCCAGGCACTACTATTAGCGGAAATACGGTATATGGTGATTGTGGTACATAGCGCCCAGGCACTACTACTAGGGGAAATACGGTATATGGTGATTGTGGTACATAGCACCCAGGCACTACTACTAGGGGAAATACGGTATATGGTGATTATGGTACATAGCACCCAGGCACTACTACTAGCGGAAATACGGTATATGGTGATTGTGGTACAGAACGACCAGGCACTACTACTAGCGGAAACACGGTATATGGTGATTGTGGTACATAGCACCCAGGCACTACTACAAGGGGAAATACGGTATATGGTGATTGTGGTACATAGCACCCAGGCACTACTACAAGGGGAAATACGGTATATGGTGATTGTGGTACATAGCACCCAGGCACTTCTACTAGCGGAAATACGGTATATGGTGATTGTGGTACATAGCACCCAGGCACTACTACAAGGGGAAATACGGTTTATGGTGATTGTGGTACATAGCACCCAGGCACTTCTACAAAGGGAAATACGGTACATGGTGATTGTGGTACATAGCGCCCAGGCACTACTAATAGGGGAAATACGGTATATGGTGATTGTGGTACATAGCACCCAGGCACTACTATTAGCAGAAATACGGTATATGGTGATTGTGGTACATAGCGCCCAGGCACTACTACTAGGGGAAATACGGTATATGGTGATTGTGGTACATAGCACCCAGGCACTACTACAAGGGGAAATACGGTATATGGTGATTGTGGTACATAGCGCCCAGGCGCTACTACTAGGGGAAATACGGTATATGGTGATTGTGGTACATAGCGCCCAGGCACTACTACTAGGGGAAATACGGTATATGGTGATTGTGGTACATAGCACCCAGGCGCTACTACAAGGGGAAATACGGTATATGGTGATTGTGGTACATAGCACCCAGGCGCTACTACAAGGGGAAATACGGTACATGGTGATTGTGGCACATAGCACCCAGGCGCTACTACTAGAGGAAATACGGTATATGGTGATTGTGGTACATAGCACCCAGGCACTACTACTAGGGGAAATACGGTATATGGTGATTGTGGTACATAGCACCCAGGCACTACTACTAGGGGAAATACGGTATATGGTGATTGTGGTACATAGCACCCAGGCACTACTACAAGGGGAAATACGGTATATGGTGATTGTGGTACATAGCACCCAGGCACTACTACAAGGGGAAATACGGTATATGGTGATTGTGGTACATAGCACCCAGGCACTACTACTAGGGGAAATACGGTATATGGTGATTGTGGTACATAGCACCCAGGCACTACTACTAGGGGAAATACAGTATATGGTGATTGTGGTACATAGCGCCCAGGCACTACTATTAGGGAAAATACGGTATATGGTGATTGTGGTACATAGCGCCCAGGCACTACTATTAGGGAAAATACGGTATATGGTGATTGTGGTACATAGCACCCAGGCACTACTACTAGGGGAAATACGGTATATGGTGATTGTGGTACATAGCACCCAGGCACTACTACAAGGGGAAATACGGTATATGGTGATTGTGGTACATAGCACCCAGGCACTACTACTAGGGGAAATACGGTATATGGTGATTGTGGTACATAGCACCCAGGCACTACTATTAGGGGAAATACAGTACATGGTGATTGTGGCACATAGCACCCAGGCGCTACTACTAGAGGAAATACGGTATATGGTGATTGTGGTACATAGCACCCAGGCACTACTACAAGGGGAAATACGGTATATGGTGATTGTGGTACATAGCACCCAGGCGCTACTACTAGGGGAAATATGGTATTGCTTTAATTTAGAAGGAAAACATTCAGGAAGTTTTTAATCTTTTAAAATAGTGTCCTAATTTACTAAGTTATTGATTTTTCCCATCCATGTATCATCATTTAAATGTCATTCAAGGGGAAATTGAACATGTCAGTAAAAGCTTGGAAACCCATTCATCATGAAACATATATGTCCTGGATAAATGGCTTTTAAATAATAACACTGGATGAGAACTGTATCCATGGGACACATCAAGATGCCCCAGATTCCATTTGGAATAAAATATAGCACAAGAAAGGCACACATTCAAAAATATTTATTATTGAGACTTTTGAAAAACTAGCAACAGGGTAAACTGAATTATCAAATTATCGAAATTGGATCATGAGGCCATCCTTAAAAAATCATTGGTTTGCTGTGCTCCGACCCAAAAACGTTTTAGGTGGGTAGGTAGGTAGGTAGGTGAATGTTTCTTTTCCAAAGACAGTAAAAAACATAAGAAATAAAAGGAAAAATATTCTTAAAATATATAGCAAGAAAAAAAAAGTTAAAAGAATTGCAATAAAAAGTTTTGAGTAGGGCTCTTTTTAGTGAGGGAGTCGAGCACCGCAAACCAACAATTTTTTACAGATGGCCCGATAAACAAAAAAGATATGACCATTTTAAGGTGAGTGAGTTTTACTGATACAGATATAAAGTTGCAATTTGAGAACTATGACATAATTATCTAAATTACCATAATATGGATTTTTTTTATGATAATTAACTGATTTATAGGGAAAATCACAAAAATTACACAAAAGTGTAATAATACATTATTATGATCAGAAGGATTTCACATTCATTTTCAGTGATTTTCTTTGTTCTAAAATGATATTTATCAATATTTGTGATGCCTGAACAATGCATATCTTCACTTGAAGGGTGATTATTTTAATTTTGATCAGAAACTGTTGAAGGTATGTATGTTTGTATGTACATGTATGTATGGGGTTTAAAGTCACTGTTAATAATCATTCTGAGTCACATCATGATGGTGTCTACCTGCAGCAGTGAACTCAATGTCCTAGAACTACCAATTATATATACTGAAGCGAAAAAGAAACGCAACTCGTGAATTTCCGCTATATAGTGTATATACTGCACACTTAATTCCACATAATATTCCAAAGAAATCCCAAGATGTTTTGCAAAAAAAAAGTTGCAGTTAGAGAAAGGACACAACTGTGATTTTGTAGGCGTTTTAATCACAGTACACTTTGTAACAAGAAATTCGAATATTGAGAACGTTGAAGGAAGTGTATTTAAGAAAATGTTGAATGTTAGTGTGTACACAATCTTGCTTTTTATATGTATAAGTCGGACTATCATTTGTTGTACTTACCTGCTCTCTATGTATATGTCGTCTAAAAATTGTTGTTATGATACTATTAAATTTGGTAGTGTACATTGTAGGGGCCTATTCTCAGACGATATAAAAAGAAGGGACATTTTCTCTAGATGCAAGGACAATTATGATATTACTTTTTTAGTTGATACACATTCTGAAGATCATGTTGAGTCTCAGTGGAAAAGCGAGTGGGACTTTGATGCTAAATTCTGTTCATTTTCAAGTGTGAGTTGATTTTTTTAATTTAATAGAAAGTTTTGTAAATACTTCAATAGTCATAGGTGGCGATTGGATCGTCCCGTTAGATTACGAAAAATACACAAACAACTATAAACATAACAAGAGCATAAAGAATTGCAGGGCAATCCTTAGTCCCCCACCGGCCCAGACAAACATTTTCCAGACATTTTCTATGATGGAGGTCAAAGATCAAGGTCAAGGTCACAATGACTTTATTTTGGTACGCGACACACCGCTATCTCAAGATGTATTCACATACAAAGTTTGGTGACTCTAAGTGTTATAGTATTAAAAATACAGTCCGGACAAGCATTTTCTATGACAGAAGTCACAGGTCAAGGTCACAATGACCTTATTTTGGTACGCGACACACCACTATCCCAAGATGTATTCACACATCAAATTTGGTATCTCTAAGTGTTATAGTATTGAAAATACGGTCTGGACAAGCATTCTCTATGACAAAGGTGACAGATCAAGGTCACAATGACCTTATTTTGGTACGCGACACATCGCTATCCCAAGATGTATTCACATACCAAATTTAGTATCTCTAGGTGTTATAGTATTGAAAATACAGTCCGGATTGGCATTTTCTATGACAGAGATGACAGGTGAAGGTCACAATGACCTTATTTTGGTACGCGACACACCACTATCCCAAGATGTATTCACACATCAAATTTGGTATCTCTAAGTGTTATAGTATTGAAAATACGGTCTGGACAAGCATTCTCTATGACAAAGGTGACAGATCAAGGTCACAATGACCTTATTCTGGTACGCGACACATCGCTATCCCAAGATGTATTCACATACCAAGTTTAGTATCTCTAAGTGTTATAGTATTGAAAATATGGTCCGGACAAGCATTTACTATGACAGAGGTGACAGGTCAAGGTCACAGTGACCTTATTTTGGTACGCGACAGATCGCTATCCCAAGATGTATTCACATACCAAGTTTGGTATCTCTTAAGTGTTACAGTATTGAAAATACGGTCCAAACAAGCATTTTCTATGACAGCGGTCACAGGTCAAGGTCATAGTGACCTTATTTTTGTACGCGACAAACCGCTATCCCAAGATTATCCACATACCAAGTTTGGTATCTCTTAGTGTTATAGTATTGAAACAAGAGGCCCAAGAGGGCCTATGGACGCTCTACTGGCTAATATGGCTCTTATAACATCAATGAAGCAAGTGACTATCATCTTAAAGAGGCAGAATATAGCATTTTTAACTAAATCAAGAGCCATAACCCCGCCGTTACTGGTCCGATCTGGCTGGTTTTCAAACTTGGCCAGTAGAGATAATAAAAAATAAATTTAAAAAAAAAAAACTTTACCGAGCTGTTATTGACATTAACAATCTGGTAAAATTTGGTAAAGATCGAATGAAAAAATATGGCGTCTAGAGTGTACACAAGGTTTTTCAAGTATTTGACCTAGTGACCTAGTTTTTGATCCCATGGGACCCATTTTCGAACTTGACCAAAATATAATTAATACAACATTTCAACAAAGTTTCATCAAAATCGGGTCAGAAATATGGCCTCTAGAGTGTACACAAGGTTTTTCAAGTATTTGACCTAGTGACCTAGTTTTTGACCCTGTGTGACCCATTTTCAAACTTTAGCAAGCTATAATTGAGACAAATATTCTGACAAAATTGCATCAAGATCGGGTCAAAAATATGGCCTCTAGAGTGTACACACGGTTTTTCCAAAGTTTGACCTAGTGACCTAGTTTTTAACACCATGTGACCCATTTTTGAACTTGACCAAGATATAAAAAAAAAGACAAACATTTTGACAAAGTTTCACCAAGATTGGGTCAGAAATACGGCTTCTAGAGTGTACACAAGGTTTTTCAAGTATTTGACCTAGTGACCTAGTTTTTAACCCCATGTGACCCATTTTCAAATTTGACCAAGATATAATTAAGATAAACAATTTGACAAAGTTTCATCAAGATTGGGTAACAAATATGACCTCTAGAGTGTACACAAGTTTTTTCAAGTATTTGACCTAGTGACCTAGTTTTTGACCCCACATGACCCATTTTTGAACTTGACCGAGATTTCATTGAGACAAACATTCTGACAAAGTTTCATGATGATTGCATCAGAAATGTGGCCTCTAGAGTGTAAACAAGAAAAGTTAACAGACGACGGACGGACGGACGACGGACAACACACCATCCCATAAGCTCTGCTGGCCCTTGGCCAGTAGAGCTAAAAACAGTCCAGACAAGCATTTTCTATGACAGAGGTCACAGGTCAATGTCACAATGACCTTATTTTGGTACGTGACACACCGCTATCCCAAGATGTATTCAAATACCAAGTTTGGTATCTCTAAGTGTTATAGTATTGAAAATACGGTCCGGACAAGCATTTTTTATGACAGAGGTCACAGGTCAAGGTCAAGGTCACAGTGACCTTATTTTGATACGCGACTCACCGTTATCCCAAGATGTATCCACATACCAAGTTTGGTATCTCAAAGTCTTATATAGTATTGAAAATATGGCCCGGACAAGCATTTCGGAAGGACGGATGGACAGGGTGCAAACCCGAATAAAAACTTATTTAATATTATGGAAAACTTTGATTTAAATGACGCATGGAGAATTGAAAATGAAAATTTAAAAAGATATACATGGCGAAAATGAAGTATGTCTATTCTTGCAAACTGAGAAAATGTCTACCTGAATATACAATATCTTTAGAACAAGTGAAAAGTTAGAGATATGGAACTATTCTCAAGATAATTATGTGTACCCCTTACATAAATCTAATACAATTAAATCAAGGTGGAATGCAGCGCAAAATATGTTGTGATGTAAGCTGTGTAAAATGTTTGTGATACATTAGTTTTAATGTTTTTAATTTACAACTGAAAGGAAGATAAATCCATTCCACAAATTTAATGAAGTTATAATTTACTATAGGAGCAGGTAGACTATATTATGCATCCATATATGTACTGTATATAAATGTTTGTACACTTGATATTCAAATAGAATGTTAAAAACAAAAAACAACTATTTTTTTATCACATATATTCTGAAGCCGTATATTTATCGATGTAACCTGTACGGAGGCAAAATAAAAATGTGTTTTACGCATCGATTTCTGCCTTATTTACCGCATTTTGGGGTGTGTGTCCATTTTTTATACGTGAAACATTCATATTCATGAATTATTACTATTTAAAGTAGGGACTGAGTAGCTTTAAGAAATAAAAGCAAACCAGACATTTTATGCAGAAAAATTTGACTTCATTCTTTGTGAAAACTATATTGACTCTTCTGAGTGACACCCAATTTCAAAACATGTCATGAATATAACAGAACATGTCATGAATATAACAGAACATGTCATGAATATAACAAACGCCCAAGCAGAGATGGTAAGGTACCTTTGTTATTTCTTATTATCTACAACACCAGAAAAAATTAACATATGCAAGTGAATTTGCAAGTTAAAATTAAAGAAATCCATGTCAACAGAAGCTTTGTAAATCAGCTGATGTTTGCGAGTTTAATGGAACACACGGCAATCTTGTTTTTTTAAAAACTTGCGGCATCCTGTTAGTTTAAGTGCATTTACTTGCATGTGTTCAATCAGTAGTTCTATTATAAGAATTTTTAAAGTATAAAGCAAATTGTTTTTGTATATTACAATCTTTTGCTTATATTGCACCAGTAATATATTTAGACCTATATGGTGGGAAAAGAAGAAAAAATGAAAACTAAGATTTTTTTTTATAATTATGCAAGCAGGTTTAAAGTCAAAATGATACGGATTAACAAATCGAGAAAGTATAAATGATACGGATTAATAAATCGAGAAAGTCAAAATGATACGGATTAATAAATCGAGAAAGTCAAAATAATACGGATTAATAAATCGAGAAAGTCAAAATGATACGGATTAATAAATCGAGAAAGTCAAAATGATACGGATTAATAAATCGAGAAAGTCAAAATGATACGGATTAATAAATCGAGAAAGTCAAAATGATATGGATTAATAAATCGAGACGCTAATTCAAATGCTTGATAATTTTTTTAAAATTGCTGTGTGTCCCTTTAAGCTCCTTTATGGGATGGGGTAGTAGTCTGTGCCATGACTGATGAAGAAGTACGAGTCTTGCTCAGAGTGATCACCTGATTGTTGTTCCAAAACTCTACCCTACAACAACCCTGCAAGGCTTTAGTTACTATTAAACCACTAAATTGCTCTCCCAATTCCCACACATCCTTATCTTTATTGAAAAGAAAATTTAACTTAATTATTATTATTTATTAAATGACAATAATATTACAACATGATCTTGTAGCAATTTAAAACCCATTTTATTATGCACATAAATCTTGCCAAGCAATCACTCTGTTACAGTATCACCATAAATGCTTTCACAGGCAATTATGCATGTTGATAAGGATTCTTGTTTTCCTAGACATGGTGAAAGGTAAGGCCAGCCTAGACATGGTGAAAGGTAAGGCCAGCCTAGACATGGTGAAAGGTAAGGCCAACCTAGACATGGTGAAAGGTAAGGCTAGCCTAGACATGGTGAAAGGTAAGGCCAGCCTTAAAATTGTGTTGGTTTGTTGTTCTCCGACCTACTCACTAGAAAGGCAGCTACCCAACTTTTTTTTTTGAGCTTTAGGGGACTTCTTCTCTTCTTTTTTTTAATTGTTTAGGATCATGCCGCAAACTGCACGGATATCAGGTATATAATCATATTTGTTAATTTTAATTTTTATTATAATGACGATCTAAACTAAAAACATTCCATTAATGAGACACATTAGAATGGATCAAATGTAAATAGCACACTTATAATGTTTTGTAAAAGGCTTTCACCACTGTCAGAGGACTTGGTAAAAAGTCCTGTGGCAGCATGACATAGACAAGTCTGGTGGCAGCATGACATAGACAAGTCCAGTGGCAGCATGACATAAACAAGTCCTGTGGCAGCATGACAAGAGACAAGTCCTGTGGCAGCAAGACATAAACAAGTCCTGTGGCAGCATGACAAGAGACAAGTCCTGTGGCAGCAAGACATAGACAAGTCATGTAGCAGCATGACATAGACAAGTCCTGTGGCAGCATGACAAGAGACAAGTCCTGTGGCAGCATGACATAGACAAGTCCTGTGGCAGCATGACATAGACAAGTCCTGTGGCAGCATGACAAGTCCTGTGGCAGCATGACAAGAGACAAGTCCTGTGGCAGCAAGACATAGACAAGTACTGTGGCAGCAAGACATAGACAAGTCCTGTGGCAGCATGACAAGAGACAAGTCCTGTGGCAGCAAGACATAGACAAGTCCTGTGGCAGCATGACAAGAGACAAGTCCTGTGGCAGTATGACAAGAGACAAGTCCAATCCCTGTGGCAGCATGACATAAACAAGTCCTGTGGCAGCAAGACACAGACAAGTCCTGTAGCAGCAAGATATAGACAAGTCCTGTGGCAGCATATCAAGAGACAAGTCCTGTGGCAGCAAGACATAGACAAGTCCTGTGGCAGCAAGACATATACAAGTCCTGTGTCAGCAAGACATAGACAAGTCCTGTGGCAGCATGACAAGAGACAAGTCCTGCAGCAGCAAAACATAGACAAGTCCTGTGGCAGCATGACATAGACAAGTCCTGTGGCAGCCAGACAAGAGACAAGTCCTGTGACAGCCAGACAAGAGACAAGTACTGTGGCAGCCGGACAAGAGACAAGTCCAGTGGCAGCATGACATAGACAAGTCCTGTGGCAGCATGACAAGAGACAAGTCCTGTGGCAGCTACACATAGACAAGTCCTGTGGCAGCATGACAAGAGACAAGTCCTGTGGCAGCATGACAAGAGACAAGTCCTGTGGCAGCAAGACATAGACAAGTCCTGTGGCAGCATGACAAGAGACAAGTCCTGTGGCAGCAAGACATAGACAAGTCCTGTGGCAGCATGACAAGAGACAAGTCCTGTGGCAGCAAGACATAGACAAGTCCTGTGGCAGCATGACAAAGACAAGTCCTGTGGCAGTATAATAGAGACAAGTCTTGTGGCAGCTTGACATAGACATGTCCTGTGGCAGCATGACAACAGACAAGTCCTGTGGCAGCGAGACATAGACAAGTCCTGTGGCAGCATGACAAGATACAAGTCCTGTGGCAGCAAGACAGAGACCAGTCATGTGACAGCATGACAGGTACCAGTCCTGTGTCAGCAATACATAGACAAGTCCTGTGGCAGCATGACAAGAGACAAGTCCTGTGGCAGCAAGACATAGACAAGTCCTGTGGCAGCATGACATAGACAAGTCTTGTGGCAGCCAGACATAGACAAGTCCTGTGGCAGCATGACAAGAGACAAGTTCTGTGGCAGCAAGACATAGACACGTCCAGTGGCAGCATGACAAAGACAAGTCCTGTGGCAGTATGACAGAGACAAGTCTTGTGGCAGCTTGACATAGACAAGTCCTGTGGCAGCATGACAACAGATAAGTCATGTGGCAGTGAGACATAGACAAGTCCTGTGGCAGCATGACAAGATACAAGTCCTGTGGCAGCGAGACATAGACAAGTCCTGTGGCAGCATGACAAGAGACAAGTCCTGTGGCAGCAAGACATAGACAAGTCCTGTGGCAGCAAGACATAGACAAGTCCTGTGGCAGCATGACAAGAGGCAAGTCCTGTGGCAGCAAGACATAGACAAGTCCTGTGGCAGCATGACAAGAGACAAGTCCTGTGGCAGCATGACAGAGACAAGTCCTGTGGCAGCATGACAAGAGACAAGTCCTGTGGTAGCATGACAAGAGACAAGTACTGTGGCAGCACGACATAGACAAGTCCTGTGGCAGCATGACAAGAGACAAGTCCTGTGGTAGCATAAGATACAAGTCCTGTGGCAGCAAGACATAGACAAGTCCTGTGGCAGCATGACAAGAGACAAATCCTGTGGCAGCAAGACATAGACAAGTTCTGTGGCAGCATGACAAGAGACAAGTCCTGTGGCAGCATGACAAGAGACAAGTCCTGTGGTAGCATGACAGAGACAAGTCCTGTGACAAGTCCTGTGGCAGCATGACAGAGACAAGTCCTGTGGCAGCATGACTAGATACCAGGAATATGACAGATACCAGCACTGTGGCAGCATGGCAGATACCAACAATGTGACAGTATGACAGAGACGAGTCTTGTGGCAGCATGATATATACCAGCTCTGTGGCAGCATGACAGATACCAGCAATGGGGCAGTATGACAGACACTGCCACTGTGTCAAAATGGCAGAGACCAGTCCTGTGGCAGCATGACAGATACCAGTTCTGTGGCAGCATGACAGATACCAGCACTATGGCTTTATGACAGAGACCAGTCCAGAGGCAGCATGACAGAGACCTGTCCTATGGCAGCATGACAGATACCAGCACTATCGCTTTATGACAGAGACCAGTCCAGTGGCAGCATGACAGAGACCTGTCCTGTGGCAGCATGACAGAGACCAGTACCGTGGCAAGATGACAGAGACAGTCCTGTGGCAGTATGACAGAGCTCAGTCCTGTGGCAGCATGACAGATACCAGCACTGTGGCAGTATGACAGAGACCAGTCATGTGGCAGCATGACAGAGACCAGTAATGTGGCAACATAACAGATACCAGCACTGTGGCAGTATGACAGAGCAGTCTATGGCAGCATGACAGAGACCAGCACTGTGGCAGCATGACAGAGACAAGTCCTGTGGCAGTATGACAGAGACCAGTCCTGTGGCAGCATGACATAGACCAGTCCTGTGGCAGCTTGACAGAGACCAGTCCTATGGCAGTATGACAGAGACCAGTCATGTGGCAGCATCATGTGACAGCATGACATAGACCAGTCCTGTTGCAGCATGACAGAGACCAGTCCAGTGGCAGTATGACAGAGACCAGTCATGTGGCAGAATGACACAAATCAGTCCTGTGGCAAGCATGACATATACCATCCATGGCAGCATGACAGAGACCAGTCCTGTGCAGCATGACAGAGACCATCACTGTGGCAGCATGGCAGAGGCCAGCACTGTGACAACATGACAGAGAACATTCCTGTGGCAGCATGCATGACAGAGAACACTCCTGTAGCAGCATGATAGAGACCAGTCATGTAGTAGCATGACAGATACCAGTCCATGGCAGCATGACAGAGACCAGTCCTGTGGCAGCATGACAGAGACTACATTGTCAGCATGACAAGAGACCAGTCTTGTGGCAGCATGACAGAGACTAGTCCTGTGGCAGCATGGCAGAGATCAGACCTGTGGCAGCATGACAGAGACCAGACCTTTGGCAGCATGACAGAGACCAGACATGTGGCAGCATGACAGAGACCAGTCATGTGACAGCATGACAGGTACCAGTCCTGTGGCAGCATGACAGAGACCAGTAGTTGGCAGAATGACAAGAGACAAGTCCTGTTGCAGCATGACAGATACCAGTCCTGTGGCAGCATGACAGAGACTAGCACTGTGGCGGCATGATAGAGACCAGATCTGTGGCAGCATGACAGAGACCAGTCATGTGACAGCATGACAGGTACCAGTCCTGTGGCAGCATGACAGAGACCAGTAGTTGGCAGAATGACAAGAGACAAGTCCTGTTGCAGCATGACAGATACCAGTCCAGTGGCAGCATGACAGAGACCAGCACTGTGGCAGCATGATAGAGACCAGTTATGTGGCAGCATGACAGAGACCAGTACTGTGGCAGCATGACAGATAACAGTCCTGTGGCAGCATAACAGAGACAAATATTTTGGCAGCATGACAGAGACCAGTCCTATGTCATCATGACAGAGACCACATTGTCAGCATGACAAGAGACCAGTCCTGTGGCAGCAGGATATAGACCAGTCCTGTGGCAGCTTGACAGAGACCAGTCCTGTGACAGTATGACAGAGACGAGTCTTGTGGCAGCATCCTGTGACAGCATTACAGTGACCAATCCTGTGACAACATGCCATAGACCAGTCCTGTGGCAGAATGACAGAGACCAGTCCAGTGACAGTATGACAAAGACCAGTCATGTGGCAGAATGACACAAATCAGTCCTGTGGCAGCATGACATATACCAATCCATGGCAGCATGACAGAGACCAGTCATGACAGAGCACTCATGTATCAGCATGATAGAGACCAAGCATGTGGTAGCATGACAGATACCAGTCCATGGCAGCATGACAGAGACCAGTCCTGTGGCAGCATTACAGAGACCACATTGTCAGCATGAAAAGAGACCAGTCCTATGGCAGCATGACAATAGACCAGTCCTGTGGCAGCATGACAGAGACTAGTCATGTGGCAGCATGACAGAGATCAGACCTGTGGTAGCATTATAGAGACCAGACCTGTGGCAGTATGACAGATACCAGTCCTGTGGCAGCATGACAGAGACCAGTCATGTGGCAGCATGACAGAGACCAGGCCTGTGGCAGCATGATAGAGACCAGCACTGTGGCAGCATGACAGAGACCAGTCATGTGACAGCATGACAGGTAACAGTCCTGTGGCAGCATGACAGAGACCAGTAGTTGGCAGAATGACAAGAGACAAGTCCTGCTGCAGCATGACAGATACCAGTCCTGTGGCAGCATGACAGAGACCAGCACTGTGGCAGCATGATAGAGACCAGTTCTGTGGCAGCATGACAGAGACCAGTACTGTGGCAGCATGACAGATACCAGTCCTGTGGCAGCATAACAGAGACAAATAGTGTGCCAGCATGACAGAGACCAGCACTGTGGCAGCATGATAGAGACCAGTCCTGTGACAGCATGACAGAGACTAGTCCTGTGGCAGCATAACAGATACCAGCCCTATGGAAGTATGCCAGAGACCAGCACTGTGGCAGTATGACAGAGACCAGTCCTGTGGCAGCACAACAGAGACCAGCACTGTGGGAGCAAGTCAGATACCAAACCTGTGGCAGCAAGATAGAGACCAGTCCTGTGGCAGCATGACAGAGACTATTCCTGTGGCAGCATGACAGATACCAGCACTATGACAGTATGACAGAGACCATCACTGTGGCAGTATGACAGAGACCAGTCCCATGACAGCATGGCAGAGACCAGCCCTGTATATATGTTAATTCAAACCTGCATGCTATAACTGTGCATGTTTAATGTTAGTATTGCATGACTGGAAATGAATAATAACTTGTCAAATTTCCTATTTTCCAGAAAATATAATGGCACAGACACATAAAGAACATAAATAAACAGACTCCATTAATTGGTCACATATTTTCCAGAAAATATAATGGCACAGACACATAAAGAACATTAACAGACTCCATTAATCACATATCAACAAGGATCTGGTACAGATAAAGCTCTTTATTACAGTGGTTCAAATCAGGTTTCCACTTCACACACTGCAACAATATTCTTAGTCAGAACAAATTAAAGTAGACGAAGTCCAGGGACATCACACATTTTGCTCTGACTCTCAGAGGTAGAAGAGATATCATGATTATTCTGTGGAAGTTTTTGCTCAGATTTCCAGAGGTTAGAAGAGATATCATCATTATGGGGTTAAAAGTCTTGCTCGGATTCCAGAGGTTAAAAGATATACAGTCGAACCTCGATAGCTCGAAGTCAGCGGGACCATATGGATATGTTCGAGCTATCGGTGGCAGCGAGGGAACGATAAAAAAACAAAATATCTATCCGAATTTGTGTACTGTCTGAAATAGTGTTACTTGTCTACTTGTGTATCGTTCTCGGTATGTTTTTTATGTTAATGCATCTTTGTTTAAACCTCATAACGGATATAGAACATGTAATTGTTACACTGAAAATACAAGAAAAACTGCAATAATGTGTTTGTTTTATCATTTATTTAAAAAAATATCACACAAATACATTTTAACATACCTTGTTCTCATTATTTGGACTTCCGGCATGTAAGACTGGTTTCGGTACATAGAACTGAATAGAATAGACAATTGCGTAGCACATAATTCACTGTGATATATCTTACTACACGTACGTTTCTGTACAGTTGTTTATTTAAAAAAGTTCACTAACATAAAATTTATCTGTCTGTTTATAATATCGCTTTTCAATCATAAATGTTCGCACCTTTAACAATCAACTTTACCTGTTTTCGCACTATGATCGAACTTGCTACAAACAACCGCGTCGATTACAATTAATATGGCCGACGTCGCATGGCAACGGATCATCACCTTCGATTAAGCGAGGTTTAAATTTACACAAAAATGGATCTTCGGACCGTAAAAAGTATTCGAGCGAGCCAGGGTATTCGAGAAATAATATTCGAATAATCGAGGCAGTTTTACATTGAATTATATAGGAGTTGTGTTGGGACCGGAAAATGTGTTCGAGTTACCGATGATATTCGAATCACCGGTGTTCGAGCTATCGAAGTTCGACTGTATCATAATTATGGAGTTGTATGGAGCACTGCTGTGGTATTTATTCACTATTTATGGATATCCATAAATGAATTATGGATATCCATAATTGAATATAAGATAAAATTATATTATGGATATCCTTAATTCATTTATGTATATATTATATTCAAATCATGATATCCAAAATTCACATTTATGAATATCCATAATTGGTTTTAAGATATCTATAAATCTATTTTAGATAGAGACCAGCACTGTGGCAGCATGACAGAGACCAGTCCTGTGACAGCATGACAGGGACCAGTCTTAAAATTGAATTATGGATATTCATAAATAAATTATGGATATCCATAAAGTGAATAAATAGTAAAGTAGTGCCCCACAGGGTTGAAGGTCTTGCTTAAATTTCCATAGATAGAAGAGATATCATAATTATGAAGTTGAAGGTCTTGCTCAGATTTTCAGAGGTAGAAGAGATATCATAATTATGGGGTTGAATGCATGGCTTGCTCCGATTTTCAGAGGTAGAAGAGATATCATAATTATGGGGTTGAATGGCTTCCCGTACGAAGTGATCAGGCGTAATCCGCCTGGTTTTGAGGCGTAAACCAGGCATAAACTAGGCGTAAATGATAGTTACGTGTTATTAGCCAGGCGTAAGCGAGCAGGACACGTAATTTCTATATATTGACGGGCGTCAATGCAAGGCGTAAATTTTAAAACCAAGCGTAATTTAAAAATATTGAGGCGTAACTTTTCAAAGAGGCGTAAATTTGGACTTAACTTTTAGAAGAGGCGTAAATTTGGACTTACACTTTTAGAATAGGCGTAAATTTGGACTTAAACTTTTAGAAGAGGCGTAAATTTGGACTTATACTTTTAGAAGAGGCGAAATTTGGACAAACTTTTTGACACTTTGTTTACAAGGAGGTGTAAACTGAACTTTTTTACTGGAAAAAGGAGGCATAAACTGGACTTAAACATTTTCTTTACTGTAAAAAGGAGACTGGACTGAATTTTCATCGCTAATAAAATGGAGATGAAAAACAAATTACAGATCAATATATATTATAAATGAATGAAATGAATTAAAATAAATAAAAACATACATTAGTTTTGTTTCATTTTGTTTAAAATAATAGGGTTTTAACAGTTTGATTAACCCTTCCCAGACCAACTTGGAGTGGTCAAAGTTGATTTGCAGTGGATGAAGAGGTTGCTTATAATCCAGTGGACCACAGTTGGAGTCCACTCCATTTGAGTCCACTCCAAATGACTCCAATGAGATTTGTAAATTTTAACTATCCACTACAAATGACTCCACAGAGATATAGTATTGTATCTACCCACTCCAAACCACTACCAAGAGATGTATTAATTTAGCTATCCACTCCAAATAACTACAAAGAGATGATCTGATTTTTGTCCACTCCAGGTGACTCACAGCACACTGATGTTCTTTTTCAAAGTATTTCTGCTCGTTTATTACAGCATGTAAAGTATTTCTGCTCGTTTATTACAGCATGTAATTTGTCATGGTGTATTTTTTTAATTAAGTCTAGCATATTTGTTTACCGTTTGCTTCAAGGAGGATTTTGTTTCTATCTCTTCAAAATACCGATATAAAAGGATATATTAATAGCAAGAAAAACTGTGTTGTTTATAATGCTTATTCGCTGAACAAAAGTTTCATATCCCTGCGAAATGTTACCATGGTCAACTATGGTCAACCTCTGCCAACCAGGGTGCACATGAACCATGGTTGGCAAAGGTCAGATGCTAAAAGTCCATGGTCAGTCATGGTTTAATGACGTGACTAGGGGCAGATCCAAGATTTCATGTTAGGCGGGGCGTAAAAATGGGTTTTTAGTTGGGCGTAAACATCTTTTTGGGTTAGCAAGGGCATCAAGAATTGCAGGGCAAGCCATAGTCCCCCACCGGCCCAGACAAACATTTTCCAGACATTTTCTATGATGGAGGTCAAAGGTCAAGGTCACAATGACCTTATTTTGGTACGCGACACACCGCTATCCCAAGGTATTCACATACCAAGTTTGGTATCTCTAAATGTTATAGTATTAAAAATACAGTCCGGACAAGTATTTTCTATGACGAGGTCACAGGTCAAGGTCAAGATGACCTTATTTTGGTACGTGACACACCGCTATCCCAAGATGTATTCACATACCAAGTTTGGTAGCTCTAAGTGTTATAGTATTGAAAATACGATCCGGACAAGCATTTTCTATGCATTTTCTATGACGGAGGTCACAGATCAAGGTCACAATGACCTTATTTTGGTATGCAATGTACCGCTATCCCAAGATGTATTCACATACCAAGTTTGGTATCTCTAAGTGTTATAGCACAAGCATTTTCTATGATAGAGGTCATATGTCAAGGTCACAATGACCTTATTTTGGTACGCAATACACCGCTATCCCAATATGTATTCATATACCAAGTTTGGTATCTCTAAGTGTTATAGTATTGAAAATACGGTCCAGACAAGCATTTTCTATGACAGAGGTCACAGGTCAAGGTCACAGTGACTTTTTTTGGTACGCGACACACCGCTATCCCCCGATGTATCCACATACCAAGTTTGGTATCTCAAAGTATTATAGTATTGAAAATATGGCCCCGGCAAGAACTTCGGAAGGACGGACGGACAGGGTGCATACCTATAGTCCCACCCCCACCACCCCCGGGACCGGTAAATAGTCCTCCCAGGACCGGTGAGGGACTTAAACAAGCAGAAAACCCCTCCAAATAACAAATAAACTTATTTTACCATTTTGTTAAAAAGTGTGTGTGGGGGGGGGGGGGGAGGGGTGTGTGGGGGGGTGCGCAGGTTTGCTCCCCTCCCCCACGGATCCGCCCAAGATGACCATGGTCAAAGAAAGTTTGTCCCCCCGGATCCGCCCATGATGATGGTCAAAGAAAGATTGTCCCCCCCCCCCCCCCCCCCCCCCACACACCCACACACCCACCCACACCCCACCCATGATAACCATTGTTGCACCATTCTTGGTTATTACTGTTTTACTTAAATCAAGTAAAGCACAATTACTGATTACTCAGTGTGAATGCTTTCTTTTCTTTTTTTAGGTCAACAGGAAATGACCTACATGGTGTTATAACGATTGCGCATGCGCATTCAATATTTATTATGAGCGGGAAAATCAAATGATTGTTATTTCTTGAAAATAATATTTTATTGTCGGTAATTTAGGCCTGTGTATTTAGACTTCGGAGAGTTTCCACTCGCTATTAGTTTAAATTATAACGCCATCGGTGTAAACTGGATTATTCTGCCGAGTGACAATTAATGACGTCGCCGTTTAGAACGCTCGCTCGGAAGAACGCATGGGAAGAACGTTGTGCCGAATCATGCGGCGTTAATAAATGCGCAATAGTAAGTATTTTGGAACGATTACTCAACATATTTTCTTGCATATACAATTCTATAAGTATTATTTCTTTCACTAAACACGGAACTCATGAATTTCTGTTATTTTCGATAGAAAATTTGGTGTTGCAAGTTCGGACTACAAATGTCATCAATTTTCGCGAACATTCTATCCTTCGAAATTCCAAGACTGAGCCCAGTCTGCACGTATTTAGCCATGTAGCTATAGAAAACAGTTCATACCAATTTCATTTAAATGCATACTTTCTGATTTAAACAATTTGTGAAGACTGTTTACGAGCATAAACAAAAAATGAAGTGGTTTTATGACCGCGGTTTCCCAAATTAAATCGACTCGTCACTGAGCCAAAACGAAAGTTAATCTGCTTTATATTATAAACACAAGATATGCTTGCTTATTAAAACAAAGAATTGTATCAATATAATGAGAATTTTTAAGAAAAAAATACATGTTTACCGTTTTAAAGTGTGAATACTGTTTTACTAATGACAGTTGGGATTTCGGCAAAAGTAGTAGTAAATTCGGATAGTATATATTTCGGACAAAATGTGTTCTGAAACAGATAAGGTTCTCTTTTTATTTCAAAATATGCAACTACCAATATTAAAGAATCCATTATCAAATGAGTTTAATTATAGGTTACATTTAAAACTTTTAAATTTTAATAGCGGGAAATTTAAAGAAATAATTATAGGACGACTTAATTATTTTTAGAAATCATTTGTCAGTCCCAGACAGTGTGTTCATTTGCTTTACAATATTTTAAGCATGGTATGGGTAGTTGATATTATTGTTGCTAATTTAAAATAAAATTTTAAAATTTGGGGAGTGATAGGGAGCGTAGTCCACAATAATTGGGCCTCTGTACGCACTGCTGCGGCTTGATAAATGTTCCCAATAAGTTTAGCATACTATGAGAATCAGACCCGTGGTATATATATTGATCAAACTTCCTGTTGACTTGTTTGTCTCACAGTGTTGACATTTCTTGTTATGATAAACATTTTGTTTACGTTTTATATTTCGGTAGGCTTAAAAGGCTGAGCAATATGCTGTGGAACTGCAACTGTGTGAGGAGACAGAAACCATGGCTGTCAGAAGGTATAAAATTGCTGGTTTATATAAAATTTGGTATTGGTCAAAAAAAACATTAAATATTATAAATGTTTGATGTTCAAAGAATATGTGCTCAAATTGGTAATGTAACAAAAGATTAATTTAGTTCAAACAATTGAATTGGTTTTTACGGCACACCAACACATGAAAGTCTATATGGCGCCTAACAGGAATGATCATGCCAGGCTCATCCTCTTACATCAAGATAAAATATGGAGGATGGGCCAAAAACGCTGCAGCTTCAAAAACTAAGTTGAGAAAGCATATATTTAACAAGATGGCCAAACGGCCCTATATGCATACCATTTGTATAAGGTGTGATAAAATATTTGTTAATTTCAGAAAAACTGTTTTTTTAAAGGTTTTCCTAAAAATAATTTATACTATTTAAGGCAGCACACGTCACTTGATGTATTATGATTTTAGGAAAACTATTTTCAGAGTTAGGTTTCTTGTAGCAGCCAAATATGGCGTGCGGATGAGGCGGGAGTAGCTGTCGCGGTGCAAAGTATCTCAGTAGAAACACCTGGCCCAGCTTTTAAAGAAGATATTTGGAGAGGACATCAACTGACGCTGTACATCCATGGGCAAGACAGACGAGTATGTATGCATGGGTTTAAAATCACTTTTAACAATGCAGTGAGCTCTAGGCTCAACTTATATAGGGCTGCCACACTGAAATTATTGTGCAGTAGATGCATGACATGATACCCCACCCAGTCACATAATGACACCGGGCCTACCTGTCCTAGAACTACTGTTCATATACTGAACGTCTAGCAAAGGATTACCATTTTTGCAAAGTCTGATATGGTAATATTATTGTTTTACTCCAGTTACTGCAATCTGTACGACTGTAAGTTTGAAATTTGTGTAGATTTTACTTCTTAAATTAGCTATCCCCACATCAGCAGCCAAATTGTATGACTTGTGAACTACAGAACGTTTATAAATTTACCTGTACAGATGACCGGTACTATATATATATAACTTACATATTTTGAGGATCTACTCTCTGTAGATACAATATTAAACAACGGCTTTTAAGTTTAACCTGGGCCAGGACAGGCCCTTAGTGCATAAAATACACATTTTAGGAACGGCGAGATGATTTGTGATAATTGCGCCGCCTGTGGTGGGGGGTGGGGGGAATGATACTTAAGGCCAAACTTCAAAATCAACTCGTAATTCATTTGATGCATATTTAATCATGGGTATTTTAAGAATCCGTGAATAAAACTACACTTTCAATTGGCACATGTACGTTATTATATGACCTGGATAAAATGTTGATATAATTCATTTTGTAGTGTCAGTGTCTTTAATATTTTGTTTCACAGCATAATGATATATATATTTATATTTTTATTGTGAACTTTATTGCAGACAGGAGATGTTTGTTCCAGTTACGTACCAGTGTTCAAAGCACCAGTTGCTTCTATGACTGGAAAAAATGACGTGACTGTGGAAACTATGAAGACACTGTAACAAGTTAAACCACTCTTAGGTAAGGCCAAAAAGAAAAATAGCCTATAAGGTGTATTATGAATATTTACCAATAAAAAGTATGGGTTTATTCACCAGTTCTTAAAATATCCATGAATGAATATGCATAAAATCAATTACAAGTTGGTAACTTAATTTGACACTCCAGTTTTTGGGTTTGTCCTGGCCGGTTATAATTCGTCAAGAGTTTGGATTCTCAAAATATGTAAGGTGTATGTGTAACCTCGTCATCAGTAGCTTTAGAAACCGTGTATATCTGTTGTTAAAATAAAATTTTAAATATCCGATTTAAGACAGTTCATTATTTATAGGAAGATGTTCTGGTGTTTGGTGTCATTTCAGCACATTTTAGGCTATGTATAATGGTGTTTGTATTGCGGTGGAAGCAGACCCCCCACTTATGTTGTGTGTCAGTCTATATCTCTTAATAATTTTCTTTCAAACTTGCCACAATGAATAACCAGCTTGGAGCGATGTCCATTATAACTATATCCAGCATTTCTGAGGAGCTGTACCAAGTTAGCTCTACTGATCAAAGATCAGCACCTATACAAAGTTAGCTCTACTGATCAAAGATCAGCAGAGCTTATGCCGTGGTGCGGTGTCCGTCTGTAAACTTTTTTTGTAGCGACAACTCCTCTGAAACTACTGGATGGATTTTCATGAAACTTTACAGAAATGTTGCCTATGAAGTCTAGTTGATCCTAGCAAAAACTCATGTTGATGTGAAATCCAAGATGGCCACCAAAGCTAAAAAAACAAGTTTGTGGCAACTACTTCTTAAAAAATATACGTGATATTGATATGGGACTTTTTCTAAAATAATCAGCATGACATGACGTTGGTCCTTGTCGAAAATCGTTTCGATTCAACGTCAAACGTGAGCGGCCATCTTTGTTTACATAGAGTTATATAGTAAAAAACTTGTAGCGACTACTCCTAAAAGTACTTGATGGATTTTCATGACACTTCACGGGAATGTTGCTCTTGATGTCTAGTTGATCATAGCAAAATATCAGGTCGGCCGGAAATTCAAGATGGCCGTCAGGCGTAGGAATCATATTATGGTGTATGTTTTGATGTACATGAGCTTGAATAAAGTTTTCATTTTTTTTGCTTGTCAAATATTTTGTCCAAACGTTTAATGTTGAATCAACAAGGACCAACATCATGTCATGCTGATCATTTAAGAAAAATACCCATATCAATATCACTTTTAGTTTTCAAGAAGTAGTGCTACAAACTTGTTTTTAAAAATCTATTTTTAGCCGTATACTCAAAATCAGTATGCGAAAATTACATGACAGTCATGATATTTTAACAATTATATGTGTTACTATTAAGCTATTATATTTATTTTTATAACTTGCAAATACTTTGACAAAATGGAATATTATCAATTACAAGTTTAATATATTAATTTTCAGGGTTGAAGATTAGTCCACGGGTAGCGGATGGAATGGAAGAATGTCTCAAGTGCAGATGAATTAAATTCCATGGATGCCGAAGACAGTGAGATGTTAATGTTAAATGAGAGAGCCAGAGAAAAAAACACTGACACTTAACAAACCATATTTAAAAATATATATAATGAAGTTATTTTTCATTATAATTTTTTTCTTCAGAAACAGCGAAAATATGTAGATTACTTTTGTGAGTACATGTGATTTTAATATTATCATCATGATCATTGGGTTTGTGAATTTAATAATTTAGATACGCACTTAAGAGACACAAAACTAAGATAATTCGCTTCCAATTTTGAAAATCTGCATTGCTGGTAAGTACCTTTGTCACTTTTTTTGTTTAACTGTTCTTGATTTATTACCTGATTTATATATTAAAAATTGAAAAAGTTACTCTTGTCATTATGCTTCACCCTATGGAAAGAGCATACAGTATAATAGTGGTATCCTTGTCTGTTTACAATATTGTTCAAATAAGGTTGAAGAAGGGCATTTGTGCTTGAAGGCGACATAGTCAAACAAGCATCTGTGTTTTAATGGCAAACTCACCATTAATTTTGTATGCATTTCACAGGATAAAAATACACCTGATTGCTCATGTCGCTCACTTTGCTCACATGACATGATGTTGATCCTTGTCGAAATTATTTCTATTCAACATTAAACACGGCCGCCAGCAGCCATCTTTGTTTACATAGAGTTTATGTAGTAAAAATTTGTAGCGACTGTACTCTGAAAAATCTCAGATTGGCCGGAAATTCAAGATGGCCACCACAGCTAAAAATAGATTGTTTGAAAACAAGTTTGTAGCGAAATATTTGTGAAAAATAAGTGATATTGATATATTTCTAAAATGATCGACATGATGTTGATCCTTGTTGAATTTTTTTTGATTCAACATTAAACATGACTGCGACTACTGCTCTGAAACTACTTGACATATTTAGCGCTTCAAGATCATTGACCTCTTGTCGTTTTTTTCAATGCTGAGTCTCATTTGCCTGGATTGCGCCACATTTTACGCCTGGTTTATTATTACGCCTGGTTATTGACCAGGCGTACTCATTTGCATATTACGCCTCATTTTACGCCTGGATTCCGCCTCATTTTACGCCTGGTTTATTATTTACGCCTGGCTTATTATTTACGCCTGGTTTATTTACGCCTGGTTTTTGGCCAGGCGGACTCATTAACATATTACGCCTCATTTTACGCCTGGATTACGCCTCATTTTACGCCTGGTTTCTACATCCTTACCAAAACCACCAGTACGCCTGGTCACCATCAAAATTACGCCTGGTTTAGTTATCAATATTACGCCTGCTTTACGGGCGTCACAGTTCGTACGGGTTGCTCAGATTTCCAGAGCGAGAAGAGATATCATAATTATGGGGTTGAATGTTTTCCTCAAATTTCCAGAGGTTAAAAGTGATATCATAATTACGGGGTTGAATGGCTTGCTCCGATTTTCAGAGGTGAGGAGATATCATAATTGAATGTCTTGCTCTGATTTAAGAGGCTAGAAGAGATATCATAATTATGGGATTGAATGTTTTCCTCAAATTTCCAGAGGTTAAAAGGGATATCATAATTATGGGATTGAATGTTTTCCTCAAATTTCCAAAGGTTAAAAGGGATATCATAATTACGGTGTTGAATGGCTTGCTCCGATTTTCAGAGGTGAGGAGATATCATAATTGAATGTCTTGCTCTGATTTCAAGAGGCTAGAAGAGATGTCATAATTATGGGATTGAAGGTATTGCTCAGATTTCGAGAGGTAGAAGAGATATCATGATTATGGGGTTGAAGGTATTGCTCAGATTTCCAAAGGCAGGATATACCATGATTATTTGAATGTCGTTGTGTTTGCCTGCATGGTATGGCTGCTAATTCTAACTGTCATTCTGCCATTTTGCGAATGTTTACTGTCACCTAAACTAGAAGACCCTAAATTGCCATAATTATGTACCACATGCCCACAATAAAATTCATCAATGTTGCTGTACATTATTTCCTCAAAGAATCTGTGAAGATCATAAACAGCTTGAGTTCCTGTAACGTCTTGCAGATTTTTACTTGAATCATAATGTCACAAAGAGATATACACTCAAGTGATATGAAAACGCAACACGGGAATTTCCGCTATATATTGTATACACTGCACACTTAATTGCACATAATATTCCAAAGAAATCCCAAGATGTTTTTTAAAAAGAAAGTTGCAGTTAACTAGAGAAAGGACACAACTGTGATGTTGTAGATGTTTTAATCACACTACACTTTGTAACAAGAACTTCATAAATGTTGAAAGCTCTTTGAAAAATTGAGCTAGTTCAGTACTGTATTTAACGTAAATAGTTTGCAAAATGTTGCATTCTAAGTTTGCTCACATGATTGAGCCAAACGCGTACTCTGTGAATAATGAAACATTGCAGGAATACTATTTGCTGTATTATATATTGTTTTAGTATTTTTTCCAAAAGGAAAGGTCTTACGTAGCCATGTACCATTCGATTAAAAGCAGCATATTGTACAAACAATATATAGCGGAAATTCCCGTGTTGCGTTTTCATATCACTTGAGTGTATATATAAATCTATGAAGTCCAGGATAAATCATTACTGATCAAACAGTAGCTTCTAATTTGATTAGCTATTGGCAGACAACTCCTTAAGTTAGAAGTTATTGACACATCAGAGTTGCTGTCCTTTCTAATATCTGAATTGAAATAGCCTACTGCTACACCTACAACATATTAATTTATGTTGCTGTTTTTCCTACTGTTTGGTAATTTTCGTTTCTTACAGTACACAGGAGTGGGATATCATATGGGAGAATTAATTGGTCCATTAATAAGGAACAAGTGCTTTTGAAGTTTTTTTGTGCAGCCGTTGGCAATACTTTAATGTTCAGTTATGTTGTGTCTGCATGCTGCAAACTAATCTGTTAACTAGCAGCAAAGCAACCCAAAATAGATCTTAACCAAAATCTCAGGAAGTTTGTTTTCATGTTCAAAGATTGTTCCAGTTTTGTCTATTCCAAAGTAATCTTGTTAGAATCTCCTAAAAAACTACAATCAAATCTTGTGCCAAAACCTTTAGATAGACTTGCAATATTTTGTTTCAGAGTCAAGAATTATCATCACTTCGTTAGTAACTTCTAAAATACTTCACATGTCTCACAATAAGTTTTATAGAATTATTTAAATTTTCAAAAAAATAAATAGAAAAAATATGTATCATCACCATCGTTATCATCAACCATCAGTCATCATCATCAACATAATTTTACATTCAGCTCCTTTATAATCCATTGGCCTATATGATAAGTTAATGGTCCGTAGTGTCCAGCAATATTTATCTGGTATTTTATTTTTTGACTTGTTCAATTATTATTTAACCCTTAACCCGCTGAGCACGACTGTAATAACTGTTGCGTCCATTGTACACCCGGGTTTGCAATGTCTGCTGATGATCAGTCATTTCCCCCAAAACACCCCTTTGTCACATAAATGGAATGGTCTTAATTCAAAGAAAGAATGGTCCACTATGTATATGTAGGGGTTAAGGGTTAATTCACTTACAAAGCATAAGCAGTATATACTGCTGTGCTGAAATGTTTACTAAATCGTTTAGCTGGATATTTTAACAACTATGATTAAAATGTAAAACCTAAAAATAAATACCTTTTGAAACTAATTATAAATAATGTCTACATAAATAATGTTTACATCTGTTTTACATATTCCAGCTTTGAAGCAGCTTTTAAAATATGAGGTATGTATAATAACATATACTGGAAAGAAAAAGAAATGCGTAATGGGTATTTCCTCTATATATTGTATGTTCTATATGCTAGTGCTAATCGAATGGTACAGGGCGACATTAGGTCCTGTCCTTTCGGGGAGAAGGTTTAAACTGCATCGACCTCACCAATGGTTACCCCTTTAAAGTTTCATTATCGACAGAATGCGCATTTGGCTCAAGCAGGTAAACATTGCAATCTCTTAACATTAAACACAAAACTAAAATGGCTCGACTTTTTCAAACAAAACTTCAACATTTATGAATTTCGTTTAACGCAGTATACTTTGATTAAAAGATCTACTACATGACAGAGTTGTCCTTTCTGTAATTAGTTGTAGCCCCTTTTTGCACAAAACACGCTGAGATATATCTGGAATATTACGTTGTTGTATGGTGTTTTACGTCATTTTCTACACATGTAAGGTTATATATGATGGTCGAATTTTTGTGGTGGGGCAGACCACCCACTTTTCCTGGGTAGAACCAGTACTGTACACCTCCCACCATCTGTAAAAATCGACACTTTCTCACTTACAAGTCAAGCTCCCATTGGAGTTTGAAACCGCAGCGGTGAGAGGCGAAGGTTAACAACGCAACGTCATTAACCATTTGGCCACGGGGGCAATTTTTTGATTATAATTTTCTTTTTCAGTGTGAGGGATAAACATTTTGATTGAATGTAACACGACACCAGTTGTCAATCATTTATCCACTTCAACCAATCAACCCAATAAGATACCTCAACAAATAATACTATGTGCAACTGTATTCATAACTTTCACATGACATCATCAAAATAAATTGACCAATCAGTGATCAATAAAATATAACACCTCCACATTCTGGTAGGGGGTAAACTCGGTGTTTATCATTGGTGCTCAACTGACTTTAGCCCTTTATAAAACTAGTTTATAGTGATAATTATATTAAAAGCTTTATTTTTTGTGTACATCTATGTATCTTCTTTTGGGTTGTTTGATTTTAAAACACCAAAATGGATACATTTAATTTAAATCATGGTCTAATGTTTTCATTTTTCATATAGAGTTTGAGGATAAAGTCTGAGTAAACCCCTTTATTTTCACCTACTGAATATCTCAACCTACCGGAAGTTGACCAGATGTGAAAGTTATGAATTATAAAGCATGTGCAACTTTTTATAACATACTCTGACAACAACATTAGGGCGGAGATATGTAAGTACTGGCATTATGTTAATTGAGGGAATACTAACTATTTATGCAAGGCTGAACTTTGTTAATATACTCCCATGGTTCACTCTGATCAGTTAAGAGGCCCTCCCAGGGTGGTCCATGTTCCCTTATTCCCTGAAAATATGACCCAATATTCCCTTGTTCCACAAAATTATTTTACTTTGTTCCACAAAAATACTTTTCCAATGTTCCCTAAAGGCCCTAAAAATATTACCAATAACAGACAATGTTCCCTTGTTCCCCAAAAATAAATGGTCATGTTCTCTTGTTTCCCAAATCCCCTGGGAGACCCTCAGTTAAGTCAGTGTCAGTGTAGTCAGTGTAGTGAGCAATTCAATGAGGTTTTATTTTGCTTATCTACACTGTCCAGTGGAGACCAGGAAATGTGACCAAAGCTGAGGAAAGGAAATTACAATTTTAAACATTTGCCATGTACTTGAGGAATTTATGATGAGCATAACATGACATGCTGTTATTTGAATACTTTTTGAACTCCAGAATCAATACTTTCACATGTAAAACAGTCCACTCCTGACATTTTAAAAGCATCTAGTAACAGCTAGTGAAGTACCAGTTTCACTTTATTTATTAACTCTAACTAGAATCTACAAAAGTTGCCTGTCATTGAACAACATAATCAATGTTTGACCATGATCCCGTGTTCAACCATGTTTGACCATGGTCAAAACATGGTCATCATTGATTGGTTGGAACTAACCATGGTTGACCATTGTACTGACCTTTGTCATTTCATGTTCAAACATGGTCAGTTTTGAAAAGAAGTAAAACATAATGTTGAAATCATTGTAAAGAAAATATTTCTTTCTTTTTAGAATAAAATAGAAATAATAATAATAATTTCACATTTTAAAGGAATCATGGTCAGTCTAAGTGTTTTCAAATCTTTTGGACAGCAACACACTGTGTTTTCTTTTATTTGAAACAAAAATATAATTATTTTATTTGAAACAGAAATAAAGGATAAATGACAAAGAGAAAATAACAATATTTAGTTTTATGAAGTTATTGGTTTATGAGTTTGTAAAGAAAAGTGGATTATTTTACTATGACACCTCAGAGTGTGATTCTGACAATGAGTGCAAATAAAACACAAATGCTCTGTTTTGATTTCTTTTGGCGGGAAAATGGCGTCAACTGTAGATTGTCTTTGCACAATTTAATAATTAAAAGTAAGTGTTTTGTGATTAAACATAAATTACTAATTGTATCAAAACATCTTGAATATTTAGTAGTTGTATTTGAAAGAGGAAATTTCTAAATGTAGTCAGTAAAAACAGTATTTTAAAATCAAACCTCTATTGTCATATGTTTTTGCAGATTGACCTTTTTGTTTTTTTGTTGTTGATAGAAAAATGGTTTTCAGCACTGCAGATAATATGAAATAGGTTAAACCTATAGGGTAAGCACAGTTCATGTCTGATTGTGCGGTATGTGCAGGTGTACCTGTAAGTGTCTTACGAATCGTGACATACCACCCCCACCCCAACACATTTCAATTCGTCCCCAGACATAAATGGCATGGAACGAACTTCGAAATGCTATATAGTCATGATCCTGTCTGGATCGACAATAGCTGAATCACCAACCATCATAAAAGCTAGACAAATGTGCAGCCGGATCGAGACTCAACCCCGGGACCTTTTCGTTCATTCTACCATCGGACTACCTTTCCGAAACTCTTCCAACTGAATTAATTAAGCTAATCGGTCGCACTATCTACTACATCAATGTATGTTAGATATATCTTTCTTTTAGTATCTCTAGTCCTGGTGTTGTTCTAAAAGTTATATTCAATTAGCTACTGGTTAAAATACTTTTTTCATAATGGACCATATTGTTACTGTGCCTGTGGCGGTTCGTCTCCCGGTGGGTTTACATCTCGGGAATTGAAAATGCACTCCCTTAGATCTATTACTTATTCTTGCAAGATAGTTAAAGATACTGTGAAAGTATGCCATCCTTCCTACGGATGTAAAGCTGTTGGTCCCCTGTGCAGGGAGAGACATACCATATTCACGTTAAAGATCTCGCTGAACTTCTGTGTTAATCACAAAAAAAGCCTGCAGGTAAACCAATCCTCAGAAACAAAACTGCCACGATAATCAAAATTATGTGTACAATAGTACTGGAAGAAAGAAAGAAAGAAAGATAAGAAAAGAAAAGAAAGAAAAATGGATCAGTAATAGCACATTTGCTCACTAATTGTTTAATAACAGACTGTACGTCACAATGTGACATACGATGATGACTTAAGTCAATGACGTCTTCATTTTATTATAATTTCTGTAACATTTACGGAAATTGCCAAAGCTGTTTGGGTTCGACAGGAATGAAATCGGACTAACCTCGTCGATTAACGTCAATCGCTATCAATAGTGGATGATCCGAATACGGAAATCTGCGAAGAATTCCGATTGCATTTACAAGTTTATGGAAAAACGGGATAGCGATAATGATAAACAAATAAAAGGTGTGTATTTTGACATGCGTTTGAAATACCATTTCTACATCTAATTGTCGTTATGTTTCTTTGCAAAGTTTCTACTTTTACGGCATTACGGTTTTCTTTTTTACGACTTTGTAATTCCATTAGTAGTTTTTTTCAGATTGTCAACCTATTGGATTCATATACTGATTCATTCATTTTTGCTTGATTCTTTCATGTGATACCACAGGAGCTGTGCTTGCTATTATATGACAAGTATCATATGCAATATTTCACCAAGTATGCTCATGAACTATTCATGAACAAAATTCACAAATTATTCATAAACAACATATGTAAAACAGTCAATTATTGTTGGATTTCTGAAATTGTCATATTTTTATTTGCGATTTAATTAAAACAAATTGATGATCGAAATTCTTGTTGGGTTCCCGAAATTGTCATAAGTAGCTGTCAAAAATACAGATGAAATATTCTTAACCATCATTCATAAAAAGTTCATGAATATTCACGGAACATTAAATGAGACTTGTGATTAAAGAACACAAATATTCATGAAATGTTCTTAATCATGAATGACATGGCTGAAAATTCGTACCATTTATCAACGGCTGACCAAACATGGTCAACTTTTTTTAAACCATGGATGACCACGGTTTGACCATGGTCAAGTACAGTCAAGACGTTTGTTCGACCATGGACGACCACGGTTTGACTATGGTCTTAAAAATGCTTTTAATAGAGAAAACTTTATTCGGGCTTCAGTTTATATACCTGAGCTAATCGGTCATGAAGCATGTTAGTAGTAAATAAGCAAGCTAAATTCCATGCCTTTTCAATGATCGTTTAGCATTGGGAAATACGTCCTTAAACTTTATAGCAAATGTTGCCACTGTCCCTTGTCTTGTGATCCCTTGTCAATCCAAAAGCAGATTTATAAAATCCAGTTAATGACCACACATACAAATAAAGAAATTACTGCACCTTCCACCTCTGATGATGATGATATATGCAAACATATTAATCTACTTACATCTCAAAAGGTTTAGGCACTGGCTTTGTTTCCTTCTCAACCTTGAAAGAATTCATTTTTAACAATGCAAAATGTCCATTTAATAGAAACACACTAAATTATCACTTATCAATACTTTATCGCCACACTTTTTTACACTCTCCTTTATGTTGGTCATAAATTACTAATCCCCGATCAGATCCTCTACATTATAGATGATGTATAATATCAACTAAACTTTAATATTACTGGTTATATTAGAAGGTGACTTAAATTTAAACTTCCTGATATTTGGTTTCGTTCTATACTGTCACCTGTCACGTAATACAGGTTTAAAGGGACACTGTCCGTAAGTAAGCAGATATTGAGCATAACCAAATAACTGTCTGACTTTTATTCATTGAAATGTATACATGAAAACATGAGGATAGACCCTAAGAAGTATGTAGGAATACATTCGTGAGTTTGAAAAAAAAAAGTTTTAATTATTAAATGTAAATAAAGTGGGACCCACAATATTTACCTTTTATGCGTTCACGTGACTTCCATAGCGCACACTTATTTTTACTGCGAGTCTGGGCTGCGAGTTCAAACCCACGAAGTGGATTTGCTTTTTTTTGTACCGCGATTGAATTCGGTTAAACAATCTTGCTTTTAATTAGTAAATATTGAATAATGTTTAGTGTATAATGTTTGCGAACATAATTATTGGGTGTTTTATAAGCTAAAAGTTACGGACAGTGTCCCTTTAATGAGTGTTCATCTTAAATAAACTTAAAATAAATTAAGATGTCATGTTCATTATTAACAAATTCATATACTTCATTAAATCCATTTTGTCTTCAAATACAGAAATCACATCAAGTCTCATTAACTGACAGTATATGTCACTTCACACAGACTAACCTGGGGTACACTAAACTTTGTAAAATTTTAACAAATGTATCCTTGACATAGATCTATTAATATTAAAACCATAATCCAACTTTCAACTCCATTGAACATTAAGATCTATACATCAACAAAGTTTACTTCGCTTGTTGCACATACAACTTTATTTCACACAGGTACATATTGACAAAATCACATTTCTGCTTCTGGTATGTCAGACATGTTACAGTATTAATCATGGATGTTTTTCATTTTTCAGAAGAAAGTTTGTTTTTTATATAAAATTTTGCCAGCAGCTGTAACATAACTCAAGATAAGGAAGGCAACTGAGAGGAATTTGTAGTGTTGTTGTGATTTTTGTTGTGATTTATCTGCTGTGTTCTGTGTGCTTTCATTCAAAATCATCATTCATCTATTTTTAAGTACAGTATGCACATTAAAATATAATTAAAATGATGTTTATGTTGACTTTAAATGGTTTTGTTTGTTTACAACCATTAGTTTAGAGGATCTGTCAAGAAAATTACTTTTGCATACTCTGTATGTAGGATGATTGAAAACTTAAATTGTGAATAATATTTATATGCAATACATGGGTAATCCACATTTTAATTTCTAAACAATGTTCATATGCAATACATGGGGTGGGGTCATCAACAAGTTTGTATATAATATGTATGGTATTCAATGCCGCTTTTAACAATCTTTCAGTCGTATCCCGTGTTTGTTTGCAGTTTAACACTCTTTTCCAGCACATTTTAGGCCATTTATTTGTGGAGGCATGCAATGCAACCCAATAGCCAGTATTGTACACCTCCCGCCATTCTTAAGTGGCATCCTGCAGAAGTGAGAGGCGAGAAGGTTTCAAACTCAGAGTCTTTATTGTGTCGACCAGTTATTACTCGGCTTTGTAGAGCTGCCACACTGGAGATATAAATTATGACGTGATACTCGTCCAGTCACATGATAATGACACTGGGCCGAACATTCCACACTATCCTTCATGAATGACAAGCAAGAGAGACTCGTACCATATCTAGGAAGTCTGTGGTATTACCCGGCTAGGAATTAAACCCATAACCTCTCACATGCAAGGCCAATGCACTACCACTATGATGCTACCACAAAACTTTGTGAATAATGTTGATATGTAGTTATATATGCCATACTATGGTCATCCAAATCTCTATTAACTATGTTTATACAGCCTGGGGAACTTTGTGATCAATCAACATGGGGTCATCTTAGCTTTGTCATCAATGTTTATATGCAGTACATGGGGCCAACCACAACTTTGTAAGCAATGCAATGCATGATTAATCTAAACTTTGAACATGTTTTATACAAATATGTGGGATGACAGACAATGTGAACAATATAAGGTATTAAGTTATTAAAAAAAAAGAAAAGAAGAAAGCAGCTATATAAGCATATAAGCTAAGCAAATAAACCTTTCATATAATCTGCATTATTTTTTTTAGAATTGTAAACAGTGTCCTTTAAAATATAGCTTATTGTTCGAGTTGACCTATGGATATAAAATATAATTTTATATTTACAATGTGTTAAAGATAAATTATCGTAGAAATAAAACTATACATTACAACAGAAACAAAAAACATGGTGGACGATTTTAAAATTTGGAAATCATAACCTTACGATAATCAAATTTTTAAAATCGTCCACTTTTATTACCTAAGCATTCAACGTAGGCAATTAATTATGTGTGCACGTAGTGCAGAAATATCACATGAATAAGAAAATGAAATCACGTTGATTTGTAAAGTTTAATTATTCATAGTAAAGCATTTAAGAAATTGTCTTAAAAAAAGTATCTTAAGTTATTTCATAACACCCAGGGCCTAGGCCCAAATTCATAAAGCAACTTAAGTGGAAAATGTTACTTAAAATTTAAGATTTTTACATATTTTTTAAATATCCTTATTAACCTCTCAGGGACACTACAAACCATCTATTTTAAATATTTAGCTGTATGTTTTATTTATCCATAACCTTATAATAAATATTAAGAAAACGACTTAAATCGATATAAAATGCAATAATCTAAGGTTGTTTGATCTAGTGCAATGATCCTAGGTTGTTGGATCTAGTGAATGATCCAAGTGTGATCTAGTCAATGATCCAAGGTTGTTTGATCTAGTCCAGTGATACAAGGTTGTTGGATCTAGTGAATGATCCATGTGTGATCAAGTGCAATGATCCCAGGTTGTTTGATCTAGTCCAGTGATCCAAAGGTGGTTGATCTAGTGTAAATGATCCAAGGTTGTTTGATCTAATGCAATGATCCAAGGTTGTTCGAGAGCTAGTGCAATTATCCAAGGTTGTTTGATCTAGTGAATGATCCAAGTGTGATCTAGTGCAATGATCCAAGGTTGTTTGAGAGCTATTGCAATGATCGAAGGGTGATTGATTTAGTACAATGATCGAATGTTGGTTGATCTAGTGTAATGATCCATGGCCTAGGCCCAAATTCATAAAGCAACTTAAGTGGAAAATGTTACTTAAAATTTAAGATTTTTACATATTTTTTAAATATCCTTATTAACCTCTCAGGGACACTACAAACCATCTATTTTAAATATTTAGCTGTATGTTTTATTTATCCATAACCTTATAATAAATATTAAGAAAACGACTTAAATCGATATAAAATGCAATAATCTAAGGTTGTTTGATCTAGTGCAATGATCCTAGGTTGTTTGATCTAGTGAATGATCCAAGTGTGATCTAGTCAATGATCCAAGGTTGTTTGATCTAGTCCAGTGATACAAGGTTGTTGGATCTAGTGAATGATCCATGTGTGATCAAGTGCAATGATCCCAGGTTGTTTGATCTAGTCCAGTGATCCAAAGGTGGTTGATCTAGTGTAAATGATCCAAGGTTGTTTGATCTAATGCAATGATCCAAGGTTGTTCGAGAGCTAGTGCAATTATCCAAGGTTGTTTGATCTAGTGAATGATCCAAGTGTGATCTAGTGCAATGATCCAAGGTTGTTTGAGAGCTATTGCAATGATCGAAGGGTGATTGATTTAGTACAATGATCGAATGTTGGTTGATCTAGTGTAATGATCCATGGGTGGTTAAACTAGTGCAATGGTCCAAGGGTGATGGGTCTAGTGCAATGATCCATTAGTGATTGAGCTAGTGCAATGATCCAAGGGTGTTGATCTAGTGCAATGATCCATGGGTGGTTGATCTAGTGCAATGATCCATGGGTGGTTGATCTAGTGCAATGATCAAAGGGTGATTGATCTAGTGTAATGATCCAGATGTGATTGATCTAGTGCAATGATCCATGGGTGGTTGATCTAGTGCAATGATCAAAGGGTGATTGATCTAGTGTAATGATCCAAGAGTGATTGATTTAGTACAATGATCAAAGGGTGGTTGATCTAGTGTAATGATCTAAGGGTGTTTGATTTAGTACAATGATGATCCAAGTGTGATTGATGTAGTACAATGATCCAATGGTGTTGATCAAATGCAATAATCCAAGTGTGAGTGATCTAGTGATCCAAGGGTGATTGATTTAGTACAATGATCCAAGGGTGTTGATCTAGTGCAATGATCCAAGTGTGAGTGATCTAGTGATCCAAGGTGATTGATGTAGTACAATGATCCAAGGGTGTTGATCAAATGCGATGATCCAAGTGTGAGTGATCTAGTGATCCAAGGGTGATTGATTTAGTACAATGATCCAAGGGTGTTGATCTAGTGCAATGATCCAAGTGTGAGTGATCTAGTGATCCAAGGTGATTGATGTAGTACAATGATCCAAGGGTGTTGATCAAATGCAATGATCCAAGTGTGAGTGATCTAGTGATCCAAGTGTGATTGATGTAGTACAATGATCCAAGGGTGTTGATCTAGTGCAATGATCCAAGTGTGAGTGATCTAGTGATCCAAGGTGATTGATGTAGTGCAATGATCCAAGTGTGAGTGATCTAGTGATCCAAGGGTGATTTAGTACAATAATCAAAGGGTGATTGATCTAGTACAATGAACAAAGGGTGGCTGATCTAGTGCAATGATCCAAATGTGATTGATCTAGTGTGATCTAATGCAATGATCCAAGGTTGTTTGAGAGCTAATGCAATTATCCAAGGTTGTTTGATCTAGTCCAATGGTCCAAAGGTTGTTGTTCTAGTGCAATGATTGAAGGGTGGTTGATCTAGTGTAATGATCGAAGGGTAGTTGATCTAGTACAATGAACCAAGGCTGTTTGATCTAGTGCAATATCTAAATATGATATATCTAGTGCAATGATCCAAGGTTGTCTGATCTAGTGCAATATCTAAATATGATATATCTAGTGCAATGATCCAAGGGTGGTTGATCTAGAGCAATGGTCCAAGTGTTATTGATCTAGCACAATGATCAAAGGGTGATTGATCTAATGTAATGATCAAATAGTGACTGATTTAGTACAATGATTGAAGTGTGGTTGATCTATTGCAATGCTCCATGGGTGATTGGTTTAGTATGATGATCGTAGGGTGGTTGATCTAGTGTATTGATCGAAGGGTGGTTGATCTAGTACAATGAACCAAGGCTGTTTGATCTAGTGCAATGATCCAAGGGTGATTGATCTAGTGTAATGATCAAAGGGTGATTGATCTAGTGTAATGATACAAGGGTGATTGATTTAGTACAATGATTGAAGGCTGGTTGATCTATTGCAATGATCCAAGGGTGATTGATTTAGTACAATGATCGAAGGGTGGTTGATCTAGTGTATTGATCGAAGGGTGGTTGATCTAGTACAATGAACCAAGGTTGTTTGATCTAGCGCATTGATCCAAGGGTGATTGATCTAGAGTAATGATCCATGGGTGATTGACCTAGAGCAATGGTCCAAGGGTGGTTGATCTAGTGTAATGATCCATGGGTGGTTGATCTAGCACAATGATCCATGGGTGGTTGATCAAGTGCAATGATCTAAGTATGATTGATCTATTGCAATAATCAAAGGGTGATTGGATATAATGTAGATTGATTTCGTACAATAATCGAGGGGTGGTTGATCTAGTGCAATGGTCCAAGTGTGATTGATCTATTGTACAATGATCCAAGGGTGATTGATTTAGTACAATGATCAAAAGGTGTTGATCTAGTGCAATGATCCATGGGTGGTTGATTTAGTACAATGATCCAAGGGTGATTAATTTAGTACAATGATCAAAGGGTGTTGATCTAGTGCAATGCTCCATGGGTGGTTGATTTAGTGCAATTATCAAAAGATGATGATCTAGTACAATGGTCAATGGGTGGTTGATCTAGTGCAATGATCTAAGAGTGAAAGATCAAATACAACGATCCAAGGTTGATTGATCTAGTGCAATAATCAAAAGGTGATTGATCTATTGTAATGATCCAAGAGTGATTGATTTAGTACAATGATCGAAGGGTGGTAGATCTAGTGTAATACGTCATGGGTGGTTGATCTAGTGCAATGAGCCAAGGGTGATTGATTTAGTACAATGATCCAAGTGTGATTGATGCAGTACAATGATCCAAGTGTGATTGATGCAGTACAATGATCCAAGTGTGATTGATGCAGTACAATGATCCAAGTGTGATTGATCTAGTGCAATGACCCTAGGGTGATTGATTTAGTACAATGATCCAAGTGTGATTGATTTAGTACAATGATCCAATGTGATTGATTTAGTTCAATGGTCTAAGTGTGATTGATCTAGTACAATGATGCAAGGGTGATTGATCTGGTGCAATGATCAATGATCCAAGGGTGATTGATCTGGTGCAATGATCAAAGGGTGATTGGTGACAAGGTGACTATAACAAATCAAATTAATTGTAGACCTTTTGCAAATCAAGAGGCCCAAGAGGGCCTGTGGACGCTCTACTGGCTAAAACAGCTCTTATAGATTTAGACAGATGTAGCTAGATATAGCTCTCTTCTCCTATGGATTTAACAAAGGAAAATACAATATAGCATTTTCCAACAAATCAAGGGCCATAACTCTGTTATTACTAACAAGATCTAGCTGGTTTTCGAAATTGTCCAAGATTTCATTGATATACCGCACTTTGCACAACTAGACATCATACTGAGGCTTTCTACCAAATTTCGTAGAAATCCAACAAGCCGTTTAAGAGGAGTAGCGCCGAAAAGAAATTTAAAATAAAAATGTCAAAGGGCCATAACTCCGTCAATAATCAGCAAACTGGAACAAAAGCGTGATATGCACAACTAGACATCTTACCGATGCTTCCTGCCAAGTTTCGTCGAAATTCAACAAGGCATCTAGGATGAGTAGCGCCGACAAGAAATTTTAAAGTAAGTGTCAAGTAATTAAAAAGATAATGAAAAAGAATTTAAAAAAAAAAAAATAATATCAAATCAATCAAAAAATGAAAAAAAAAAAAAATGAAACAATTTAAAAAAATAATAAATTGAAAAAAAAAAAAAAAAAAAAAAAGGAAAAGGAAACAAAAAAATTGAAAAAAAAAATTAAAATTGAAAAAAAAAAATGAATTAAAAACAAAAAAAAATTTAAAAACAAGAGGCCCAAGAGGGCCTGTAGACGCTCTACTTGCATGATGTGATTCAAAAACATAAACATGATAGAGGTCAACCCAAGAAACATGTTTCCTATATATAACTCTATGTAAACTTTGGGTTAGCGAGGCGGCAATTTTGAATAATTTTGATTATTTGACGATAATGAAAAACACAAACTTGATAGAGGCTAACCCAAGGAACATGTATATGATATTTCACAAGAATGGAATAAGTGGTTTCCTAGGAGATGTCGTTTGAAATTTATTTAAATTATACCTAGTTTTAGCTATGGCCGCCATCTTGGATAACTGGCGGCCGCAAAAAAACACAAATCTGAGAGGGACTATCCCAAATATCATTGTGCTTAAGTTTCATCAAAATCTTTCAGGCGGTTCAGAGAAGATGTAATTTTTAACCTTTTCCTATATAACTCTTATGTAAACTTTAGGACGCCGTGGCGGCCATTTTGATTATTCGACGATAACAAAAAACACAAACTTGATAGAGGCTAACCCAAGGAACATGTATATGATATTTCACAAGAATGGAATAAGTGGTTTCGGAGGAGATGTTGTTTGAAATTTCCTTAAATTTGGCCTAGTTTTAGCCATGGTGGCCATCTTGGATGACTGGAGGCCGCGAAAAACACAAATCTGAGAGGGACTATCCCAAATATCATGGTGATAACGTTTCATCAAAATCCTTCAAGAGGTTTCAGAGAAGATGTCATTTTTAACATTTTCCTATATAACTCTATGTAAACTTTGGGTCGCTGTGGAGGCCATTTTGATTATTAGACGAAAACGATAAAAAACATAAGCAAGGAACAATGTATATGATATTTCACAAGAATGGAATAAGTGGTTTCGGAGGAGATGTCGTTTGAAATTGACTTAAATTTGACCTAGTTTTAGCCATGGCGGCCATCTTGGATGACTGGCGGCCCCGAAAAACAAAAATCTGATATGAACTATCCCAAATATCATTGTGAATAAGTTTCATCAAAATCCTTCAAGCGGTTTCAGAGAAGATGTCATTTTTAACCTTTTCCTATAGAGTTCTATGTAAACTTTGAGTCGCCGTGGCGGCCATTTTGATTATTCGACGATAACGAAAAACACAAACTTGATAGAGGCCAACCCAAGGAACATGTATATAATATTTCACAAGAATGGAATAAGTGGTTTCGGAGGAGATGTCGTTTGAAATTTACTTAAATTTGACCTAGTTTTAGCCATGGCGGCCATCTTGGATGACTGGCGGCTGCAAAAAACACAAATCTCAGAGGGACAATCCCAAATATCATTATGCTTAAGTTTCATCAAAATCTTTCAGGCGGTTTCAGAGAAGATGTAATTTTTAACCTTTACGTATATAACTCTTATGTAAACTTTGAGTCGTTGTGGTGGCCATTTTGATTATTAGACGATAACGAAAAACACAAACTTGATAGAGGCTAACACAAGGAACATGTATATGATATTTCACAATAATGGAATAATTGGTTTCGGAGGAGATGTAGTTTGAAATTTCCTTAAATTTGGCCTAGTTTTAGCTATGGCGGCCATCTTGGATGACTGGTGGCCGCGAAAAACACAAATCTGAGAATATCCCAAATATCATGGTGATTAAGTTTCACCAAAATCCTTCAAGAGGTTTCAGAGAAGATGTCATTTTTAACTTTTCCTATATAACTCTATGGAAAACTAGGGTCGCCATGGTGGCCATTTTGATTATTAGACGAAAACGAAAAACACAAACTTGATAGAGGCCAACCCAAGGAACATGTATATGATATTTCACAAGAATGGAATAAGTGGTTTCGGAGGAGATGTCGTTTGAAATTTACTTAAATTTGACCTAGTTTTAGCCATGGCGGTCATCTTGGATGACTGGCGGAAGCGAAAAACACAAATGTAAGAGGGACTATCCCAAATATCATTGTGATTGAATTTCATCAAAATCCTTCAAGGGGTTTCAGAGAAGATGTCATTTTTAACCTTTTCCTATAGAACTCTATGTAAACTTTGAGTCGCCGTGGCGGCCATTTTGATTATTCAACGATAACGAAAAACACAAACTTGATAGAGGCCATCCCAAGGAACATGTATATGATATTTCAGTAGAATGGAATAAGTGGTTTCGGAGGAGATGTCGTTTGAAATTTCCTTAAATTAGACCTAGTTCTAGCCATGGCAGCCATCTTGGATGACTGGCGGCCACGAAAAACACAAGTCTGAGAGGGACCCTCCCAAGTAACATTGTGATGAAGTTTCATCAAAATCCTTCAAGCGGCTTCAGAGGAGATGTCGATTTTATAAAATTGCTAACAGACAGACAGACAGACAGTCAGACAGACGGACGACGGACGAAAAGTGATCGCATAAGCCCTCCTGGCCTTTGGCCAGTAGAGCTAAAAACTGTTACCCCCGGGGCGCGTCCAAATTTGACACCAGGGTCACCATTTGAACAAGCTTGGTAGAGGACCATAAGCTGATGCTACATGTAATACATGAGAGCTCTGTGCCATGTGGTTCCAGAGAAGATTTTTTTCCGTTTTTGCCTATACAAGCCTAAGTAAAACTGTGACCCCCAGGGTGGGGCCAAATGTGACCAATGGGTCACCATTTGAACAAACTTGGTAGAAGACCATAAGCTTATAGCAAATGCAAAATATTAAACCTCTGGCTCTTGCAGTTCCAGAGAAGAAGATTTTTTTCAGTTTTTCCCTATACAAGCATTTATGTAAAACTGTGACCCCCGGGGTGGGGCCAGATGTGACCCCAGGGTCACCATTTGAACAAAATTGGTAAAAGACCATAAGCTTATAGCAACAGCAAAATATTAAACCTCTGGCTTTTGCAGTTTCAGAGAAGATTTTTTAAATTTTTCCCTATACATGTCTATGTAAAACATGTGACCCTTGGGGTGGGGCCAAATGTGACCCCAGGGTCGCCATTTGAACAAACTTGGTAAAGGACCATAAGCTTATAATAAATATAAAATATCAAACCTCTGGCTCTTGTAGTTTCCGAGAAGATTTTGAAAAAAAAAATCCTATATAAGTCTATGTAAAACTGTGACCCTCGGGGAGGGGACAAATTTGACCCCAGGGTCACCATTTGAACAAACTTAGTAGAGGACCATTATAAGCTGATGCTACGTACAAGCCTATGTAAAACTGTGACCCCCAGGGTGCGGCCAAATGTGACCCCTGGGTCACCATTTGAACAAACTTGGTGGAGGACCACAAGCTTATAGCAAATGCAAAATATTAAACCTCTGGCTCTTGCAGTTTCAGAGAAGAAGATTTTTTAAGTTTTTCCCTATACATGTCTATGAAAAACATGTGACCCTTGGGGCGGGGCCAAATGTGACCCGAGGGTCATCATTTGAACAAACTTGGTAAAGGACCATAAGCTTATAGTAAATGCAAAATATCAAACCTCTGGCTGTTTTAGTTTCCGAGAAGAAGATTTTTTAAAAAACAATCCTATATAAGTCTATGTAAAACTGTGACCCCCGGGGCGGGACAAATTTGACCCCAGGGTCACCATTTGAACAAACTTAGTATAGGACCATAAGCTGATGCTACATGTAATACATGAGAGCTATGTGCCTTGTGGCTTCAGAGAAGAAGATTTTTTAAAGATTTTTCCTATATGTCTATATGAAAAACATGCAGAACCTCAATATACAAACTTTATAGGCACGGCCATTTTTGACCCCGGAGACTTTATTTGAACAAACTTGATAGTCTAGGCGTTGGCGAACATTTTAAAAGAAAAACTGTTGAAATCTGTCCAGCGGTTCTGGAGAAGAAGATTTTATAAGGTTTCAACCATATATGGTAATGGCAGCCATCTTGGATGTAGCGCTGACCTAATTTTAACAAATCTAAAAAGCATTCATCTAAAGTCATCCACGTGAAGTTTGGTCAAAATTAGCCAAGCAGTTTCTGAGGAGGTCGTTTGAAGAAAAGTTAACAGACAACGGACGACGGACGACGGAAGACGGACAACACACCATCCCATAAGCTCTGCTGGCCCTTGGCCAGTAGAGCTTAAACAGTAGAGCTTAAAACAACAACATTAATCTATCTCAGTTCCATGATATATCCAATAGGAATGCATGTTAACCAGGTAACTGTCATGGATCACTTGGGTTTAGTAGTTGCACGTGTGGCAACACAAGTGTGTGCCCCTTGAACACTCTCCTTAAACACAGATACTTGTGTTTTTTCTTCGAGAATGTGGCAGCATACCTGAGTACCCATTAAAGGTACTGGAATACTTGGTGTCAATCCAAATACAAATTAATGACTAGAGGCCCAAGAGGGCCTGTATTGCTCTACTTGCTATATGGAATTTTTGTTGGGGAACACGACAACAGTATGCTCAACTAGGCTTGGTACTGATCATTCCTGCCAAGTTTTACTGAAATCCTACTAGGAGTTCAGGAAAACTAGTCCAGACAAAGTTTATATATAAGGGGCAATAACTGTGTCAAAAATCATTCAACAAACACATGGTGAAGATATGTGTAACTAGGCTTGGTACTGATCATCCCTGCCAAGTTTCGTTGAAATCCAGCGAGGCATTCAGGAGAAATAGCCTGTAAAAAGTCAGTGTATTAAAACCTTAAAGGGCCATAACTCTGCCAAAAATCACTCAACCGGAACAAGGCGATGATAGTCCATTTATCCAGCGATGTGATAACGTGGCTTATTTTATTCAGAAATGATGTCTGTCTGCACTCGCTGGATAAATGGACTATTTTATGGACCAGTTTATTTCACATAAAAAACAAAACAACTTTCAGTAAAACTGTACAAACTTTTCGAATATAAAGCGCACAATTTCTGCCATATAAGTATTCTTTCTAATATTATGTTCGCATCAATAGTGTTGAATTACTGTCACGTACTATATTGTTGACATTGCTCGTGCCTAAAATGCGTACATCGTTGAAAAATTCACTTGACCATATCTCATCGACTTTGGATTTTTTGTATCAAAGATAGCTGACCAATAGTCCTTAACGAGGCAAAATATAGCATTTTTTACTAAATCAATGATCATAACTCCAGTGTTACTGGCCCGATCTGGATGGTTTTCGAACTTGTCCGATCCTTCATTGATATTAATAATCTGGTAAGGTTTGGTAAAGACCGGATGAAAAATGAAGTCTCTATTGTCTTAACGAGGCAAAAGTTAACGATGGACGACGGACAACCAAAAACTATCATAACATACTTTTGTGTCATATACTATGTTCACATGCATTCAATGCTGTGTGACCTATGCATTTTTGGTCTGGAGAACTAGATGTAACCTTCTGCTGGGTATTTAATTGTTAAATCATAAATATTTATTCATAGCGGTTTTAAAATGTAACAGCTGTACCTGTAATTCAATAAAAGTGTATTTTGATCACAAAACAAGAATTTATTTGAGCTTTAAAAGCATCTTAATGATTATTTCAACAACAAGAGCCTCAAGTGCTGAAGGATGCTCCTCAAGTGCTGAAGGATGCTCCTCAAGTGCTGAAGGATGCTCCTCAAGTGCTGAAGGATGCTCCTCAGGTGCTGAAGGATGCTCCTCAAGTGCTGAAGGATGCTCCTCAAGTGCTGAAGGATGCTCCTCAGGTGCTGAAGGATGCTCTACTAACTTGCATGGATTGTATAACTACTATGTTCTATTGCAAGGAGAGGTTTTCTTAAGGTTTTATATTAAATTATTTTCTAATTCATGTTGTTGTATATTGTTTAGAAAAGTTGTCAATGTTATTATGACTGACCATGCTGGTGAAAACACTGTAGTTATTTGTATGTACAGCCAGATGGACAATGTTAACACTATATGCTTCACTTCATTTCATGTCAGGCCTTACAGAAAAAATAATGTTTCAATCAAGGGAAATTACTCAAGCTGAATATCACCTTTAATCAAATACAAGTTCTTTCTCTTTGACTATCAAATTGTCCTCATACTAGCAAAAAAAAAAGAAGTTCGGCTTTCCAGACATAATTATTTCATAAACGGGACACATGGCAATCTGAAGTGTTTGAAATGGGTGTCTCGATTTATATATCTAGTATCATTTTCACTTTTACCCTGGTTATATTTAAATAAATCAAATTTTAAGTATTCACTATTTTGTCTTATTAGACTAAAGGTTTTAATACATTATTGGTGCAATAATATCAAAAGGTAATAATATGCAAAAACAAATTGCTTAATACAATTACTATAATTAATATTAATGATTGAACAAATGCAAGTTATGCAGAAAAACTAGCGGGACGCTGTGAGTTTTTAAAAAATAAAGATTGTCGTGCGTCCCTTTAACAATAAGCATGGTGCCTAGTTTGGTGCATATGCACATTGAATAGATAACTAAAACACAATAGATAACTAAAACACAATAGATAACTAAAACACAATAGACAACTAAAACACAATAGATAACTAAAACACAGTAGACAACTAAAACACAGTAGACAACTAAAACCTAATATGATTGTTTTATTCATATTGGGTCCAGACCCATAGTTGTTGCAGATCACCTCCAATCCCTAAGTAACAACTCTTCATCAACCTCACTTGGTGTTTAATCTACACAATCGCACCCAACAATCGCACCCAAATGGCACAAAGGTGTAACTCTTTACTTAAAACAACCATCTGGCAGTGTGGTTTTGAACACATGTTCTGATTGACACCCTGGTCAGTATTCACTTGAAGGGTGTAATTTCAATACTAATTTTCTCCAAATACAATGGTTACAAGTTTTATGGCCATGCAGTTTTATTTCATACATTTTATGTTATTTAAATCCAAATCAAAACAGAACAATATATTCTAACAATTCACACGTAGCAATATCTGTAGAAAAACGATGATAAGATTTTATTTAATAACGTAGAAAAAATTAAACAATTAAATTAATCCCTAGGTCCCTGTATTGGTCAATTATATATAAATAATAATAAACGTTTATATGACTAGAGAATAATTTATGGGAATTTTCATATCACGCTATATCAGCTAGACTGAGACGCCATATTAGCCAGATAGCGAATTTACAAATTACTGTAAACTTAATATGTTATCCAGAAAATCATTTTTTTGTAAAAAACAATTTTTTAAATCATTTCCGCATTCCCAATTTCAAGGGAAAGCTCTCTAGTCGACCACATAAATTAGACAAGGGAAGTAAATCTAATTCCGATCTGTATCCACACTGAAGAAGTTGTTTTCCCTTTTTTTTTTCCTTTCTCAATGAATGACAACTGTGAAAACGAATTAAAAACATCATGGGCGATATCCAGTAACCTGGTTGACGGCCATGACCCTCTAGTCGGAGCTGCTAGTCTCACTGCTGCAGCCAGGGGCGTAGCTGTGACTAAATCGGTGCCACAATCAGTGTGTAGGCACAAGGTGTAGTGGGGTCAATTTTTTTTTCAGAAGGAAGGCAAATCCTGCATTCAGGCGGTATTTTAAGCAGCAAACAATATGTTTTTAACCCTCGATTTGAAGCTTTTTTTAATCTGCAATTTCGCAACAAAAACATCGCAACAGAACAAAATAACATATATTAATCTTTCGAAGTTTTTCACAATCATGGTGTGTTTGGTTCCGAAAGACCGCGAGCGAACAGTTCGACTTTTATTTTCTGAAAAGACCACGAGTAATATAGTGATATGTCAATGATGACATACTGATGATGTATTTCCTACATGACTTAGAACTAGTGATATGTCATTGATGACATACTGATGATGTATTTCCTACATGACTTAGAACTAGTGATATGTCATTGATGACATACTGATGATGTATTTCCTACATGACTTAGAACTAGTGATATGTCATTGATGACATACTGATGATGTATTTCCTACATGACTTAGAACTAGTGATATGTCATTGATGACATACTGATGATGCATTTCCTACATGACTTAGAACTAGTGATATGTCAATGATGACATACTGATGATGTATTTCCTACATGACCTAGAACTAGTGTTCACGTGACAACTATTGTTATTGCTTTTCCTAAAACTAGACGGGTGTTCCGTGGAACATGTGTGTCGCCTGTCAGTGCTTTGTCAGGACCCATATAAATGACCTTGACAAACTGGCCCAACTAAGTTTTCGTGAAGAAAAAAATTACCTTCAGTGTGACCTTGACCTTTATATTTTAGTATGGCCATGTTGATGTTGTCATGATAAGTATATATTGAGTTTGATGAAGAAATATCAATAAATGAAAAGGTCAACATTAAGTTTTGTGAAGAAAAACATGAGTATTTAACCCATATGACCTTCAGTGTGACCTTGACCTTTATATTTTAGTATGGTCATGTCTATGTTGTCATGATTAGTATATATTGAAAGTTTGATGAAGAAATATTAAGAAATGGGAAAGTTATAGCCAATGTTAAGTTTTCATGAAGAAAAAAACAAAAAGAGTATTTAACCTATATAATGACTTTCAGGGTGACCTTAACCTTGACCTTTATATTTTAGTAAGGTGATGTCAATGTTGTCATGATGAGTATATATTGAAAGTTTGATGAAGAAACATGAAGAAATGATAAAATTATAGCCAACATTAAGTTTTCGTGATAGACGGACGGATGGACAGACTGACTGACGGATGGACGACAAAGTGATCCCTGTCTTGAAAAGGCGACACAGCGATGTCATGAATTTATAACTGTATTGTAAAGTTAAAGAATTGCATTGTATTTTGTCCTTGTTCTTGGATTATGTTGAATAAAAGTTATAAGCATTAACTGCTGTGCATTAAATATAATGGAAGAGCAATAACTCTTCCTGTACAACAAGTTGATGAAGATCAGAGTTTGCTCCCTTAGCTGAATTCACACAAAATATATCTAACAAATGAGGTCCATATGCAAGTTTATGGATTGTTCAGTCAGACCTAGACTGTTATATGGACCAAAGAGAAAGGAATATGGCATGAGTGTCTTATGATGATCATTTATATTTATGTTCGGTATATATGTCTTTATCTGCAGTGGTGAAACATTATATGAAGTATGAAGTTCAGTTCGTTCATCATTATGTTCAGTGCACTTTTCATTATATGCGGTACACCCAACATTATATGCAGTTGGCATTTCATTATAATGCAGTGCTTTTGTCATTATATTTGGTCCATTTTTCATTATATGCAGTTCATTCATCTTAATATGGATATGGAGATGGTATTGTACTGTATGGATACCAAGACATCCATTACTGGCCCCTCCACTACCATCTACCTAAGGTATGTGGTCCCGTATGGGTACCCAGACACTACCACCTACCTAAGGTGTGTGGTTCTGTATGGGTACCCAGACAATAGGCCCCTGCACTACCAGCTACCAAAGGTGTGTGGTTCTGGGTACCCAGACAACAGGCCCCATCCACTTTCACCCACCTAAGGTATGTGGTTCTGTACGGGTACCCAAATCTACATTACAAGCCCCTCCACAACCACCCACACCTTGAAGGTGTGTGGTTCTGTATAGGTACTCAGACAACAGGCCCCACCCACTTTGACCTACCTAAGGTATGTGGTTTTGCATTGGTACCCAGACATCCATTACAGGGCCCCTCAACAATCACCGGAACCCAGGTTTACCCAGGCAACTCTGCCATGACAAGGCTATTAAGGAGGCATAATACCACATGAAAGGTGACATTGCTAAAACAAAAGGAACAGTTCTAGATATAGGTTATACATGACCTACATTTTTTATTTGTGGGAGACAAAACATCTGGACCTTACTGTCGAATAGTGTAGTCGTGCCTCAAGGTTTTTATGTCTTAAAAAATCTTGTAGACAAAATATGGAATAATCAATAGCTGTCAAAGCATGACATGGTGCTTGAATATTCGTGACATGATTCAATTAATGAAATTCAAGAATCTGTAGCATCCTTAACGGGTAACACAGCAATCTTAATGTATAATTTATTACCGAGCATTTAAAATATTCCTCCACTTATAAATACTACAGTATCATGCTGCTTGAATATAATTGAACGCTTTCAAGATTTCTGTGTTATATTCCATAGGCTTGAGCATAATATTGAGGCTTGAGCATAATATTGAGGCTTGAGCATAATATTGCAACTTGAGCATAATATTGCGACTTGAGCATAATATTGAGGCTTGAGCATAATATTGCGACTTGAGCATAATATTGCGACTTGAGCATAATATTGAGGCTTGAGCATAATATTGCGACTTGAGCATAATATTGAGGCTTGAGCATAATATTGCGACTTGAGCATAATATTGCGACTTGAGCATATATTGCGACTTGAGCATAATATTGCGACTTGTGCATAATATTGAGGCTTGAGCATAATATCGCGACTTGAGCATAATATTGCGACTTGAGCATAATATTGGGGCTTGAGCATAATATTGCGACTTGAGCATAATATTGCGACTTGAGCATAATACTGAGGCTTGAGCATAATATTGCGACTTGAGCATAATATTGGGGCTTGAGCATAATATTGCGACTTGAGCATAATATTGAGACTTGACCATAATATTAAGGCTTGAGCATAATATTGTGACTTGAGCATAATATTGAGGCTTGAGCATAATATTGCGACTTGAGCATAATATTGGGGCTTGAGCATAATATTGTGACTTGAGCATAATATTGCGACTTGAGCATAATATTGCGACTTGAGCATAATATTGAGGCTTGAGCATAATATTGCGACTTGAGCATAATATTGCGACTTGAGCATAATGTTGCGACTTGAGCATGCATAAAATTGAGGCTTGAGCATAATATTGTGACTTAAGCATAATATTGCGACTTGAGCATAATATTGCGACTTGAGCATAATATTGAGGATTGAGCATAATATTGCGACTTGAGCATAATATGGAGGCTTGAGCATAATATTGCGACTTGAGCATAATATTGCGACTTGAGCATAATATTGCGACTTGAGCATAATATTGAGGCTTGAGCATAATATTGCGACTTGAGCATAATATTGGGGCTTGAGCATAATATTGGGGCTTGAGCATAATATTGCGACTTGAGCATAATATTGCGACTTGAGCATAATATTGAGGCTTGAGCATAATATTGCGACTTGAGCATAATATTGGGGCTTGAGCATAATATTGCGACTTGAGCATAATATTGAGGCTTGAGCATAATATTGCGACTTGAGCATAATATTGCGACTTGAGCATAATATTGCGACTTGAGCATAATCTTGCGACTTGAGCATAATGTTGCGACTTGAGCATAATATTGAGGCTTGAGCATAATATTGCGACTTGAGCATAATATTGCGACTTGAGCATAATCTTGCGACTTGAGCATAATGTTGCGACTTGAGCATAAAATTGAGGCTTGAGCATAATATTGCGACTTGAGCATAATATTGAGGCTTGAGCATAATATTGCGACTTAAGCATAATATTGCGACTTGAGCATAATATTGCGACTTGAGCATAATCTTGCGACTTGAGCATAATATTGCGACTTGAGCATAATATTGAGGCTTGAGCATAATATTGCGACTTGAGCATAATCTTGCGACTTGAGCATAATGTTGCTACTTGAGCATAAAATTGAGGCTTGAGCATAATATTGCGACTTGAGCATAATATTGAGGCTTGAGCATAATATTGCGACTTGAGCATAATATTGGGGCTTGAGCATAATATTGCGACTTGAGCATAATATTGCGACTTGAGCATAATATTGCGACTTGAGCATAATATTGAGGCCTGAGCAAAATATTGCGACTTGAGCATAATATGGAGGCTTGAGCATAATATTGCGACTTGAGCATAATATTGGGGCTTGAGCATAATATTGCTACTTGAGCATAATATTGCGACTTGAGCATAATATTGCGACTTGAGCTTAATTTTGCGACTTGAGCATAATATTGCGACTTGAGCATAATATTGAAGCTTGAGCATAAGAAATTGAAACTTGAGCATAATATTGAGGCTTGAGCATAATATTGCAACTTGAGCATAATATTGGTGTTTGAGCATAATATTGCTACTTGAGCATAATATTGCGACTTGAGCATAATATTGCGACTTGAGCATAATATTGAAGCTTGAGCATAAGAAATTGAGACTTGAGCATAATATTGAGGCTTAAGCATAATATTGCAACTTGAGCATAATATTGGTGTTTGAGCATAATATTGGGGCTTGAGCATAATATTGCAACTTGAGCATAATATTGAGGCTTGAGCTTAATATTGAAGCTTGAGCATAATATTACAACTTGAGCATAATTTTGCAACTTGAGCATAATATTGCAACTTGGGCTTAATATTGAAGCTTGAGCATAATATTGCAATTTGAACATAATATTGCAACTTGAGCATAATATTGAGGCTTGAGCTTAATATTGAAGCTTGAGCATAAGAAATTGAGGCTTCAGCATAATATTGAGGCTTGAGCATAATATTGTGACTTGAGCTTAATATTACAACATGAGCATAATTTTGCAACTTGATCATAAAATTGCGACTTGAGTATAATACTGAAGTTTGAGCACAATATTGAGGCTTGACATAATATTGCAACTTGAGCATAATATTGGGGCTTGAGCATAATATTGCAACTTGAGCATAATATTGGGGCTTGAGCACAATATTGCAACTTGAGCATTATATTAAAGCTTGAGCATAAAATTCCAACTTTAGCATAATATTGCAACTTGAGCATAATACTGTGACTTGAGCATAATATTGCAACTTTAGCATAATATTGGGGCTTGAGCATAATATTGCAACTTGAGCATAGTATTGGGGCTTGAGCATAATATTGCAACTTGAGCATAATATTGAAGCTTGAGCATAACATTCCAACTTGAGCATAATATTGCAACTTGAGCATAATACTGTGACTTGAGCTTAATATTGCGACTTGAGCATAATATTGCAACTAATATTGCAACTTGAGCATAATATTGCAACTTGAGCTTAATATTGCAACTTGAGCATAATATTGCAACTTGAGCATAATATTGCAACATGAGCATACTATTGCAACTTGAGCATAATATTGCAACATGAGCATAACATAGCAACTTGAGCTTAATATTGCAACTTGAGCATAATATTGCAACTTGAGCTTAATATTGCAACTTGAGCATAATACTGTGACTTGAACTTAATATTGAGGCTTGAGCATAATTTTGCGACTTGAGCATAATTTTGCGACTTGGGCATAATATTGCAGCTTGAGTATAATATTGAAGCTTGAGCATAAGAAATTGAGGCTTGAGCATAATATTGCGACTTGAGCTTAATATTGGTACAACATGGTGTATAGTTATACGTAAAACTATTTACTATATAACCTAGAACTGTTACTGAAGGTGAGGAATACCCCCGCCTTGTTGATAAAGCCCACGAGTATGGTGAGGAATACCCCCGCTTTGTTGATAAAGCCCACGAGTATGGTGAAGAATACCCCCGCTTTGTTGATAAAGCCCACGAGTATGGTGAGGAATACCCCGCTTTGTTGATAAAGAGGAATACCCCCACTTTGTTGATAAAGCCCCCGCTTTGTTGATAAAGCCCACGAGTCTGGTGAGGAATACCCCGCTTTGTTGATAAAGAGGAATACCCCCACTTTGTTGATAAAGCCCCCACTTTGTTGATAAAGCCCACGAGTATGGTGAGGAATACCCCCGCTTTGTTGATAAAGCCCACGAGCATGGTGAGGAATACCCCCGCTTTGTTGATAAAGCACACGAGTATGATGAGGAATACCCCCGCTTTGTTGATAAAGCCTACGAGTATGATGAGGAATACCCCGCTTTGTTGATAAAGCCCACAAGTATGGTGAGGAATACCCCGCTTCGTTGATAAAAAGGAATACCCCCACTTTGTTGATAAAGCCCCCGCTTTGTTGATAAAGCCCCCGCTTTGTTGATAAAGCCCCCGCTTTGTTGATAAAGCCCCCGCTTTGTTGATAAAGCCCCCGCTTTGTTGATAAAGCCCCCGCTTTGTTGATAAAGCCCACGAGTATGGTCAAAACCAAGAATAATAAATGTCTACAATAATTATTAATTTTTCAATGTGAAAACAATTCTAAGTTAACTAATTGCAGAATCAGAAACCGTTGATGCAGAGACATATCATATCATCAGGTGGGAACTGGGTGTCAAGTGTAATAACAATCCATAAAACCCTTTGAAGTGAAAGTCACATGATTTAGTTCATTATAGTGTGGACATTTCTAGGTTATAAAGGCCATAATTCTGTAATAATTAGGCAATCAACAATGGGTGATGTAGATGGGTATAAGGTCATCAGTTATGTGTATATGATGTTTGGGAACAACCAATTCAAAAGCTGTTTGAGAATGCAAGTAATAAATAAGTGTTAAGGGACGTGGCGGGAAGCGAAACGAAGTTACAGACATCGTGATTCCTATATAGCCCCCACTTCACTTTGTAAAAGCGGGGGGTATAATACTCATTAATAATAATTTGCAAATATGCAAGTTATGTAGAAAAACTAAGGGAACTTAGAGAGATTTATATCTATCTAGATATCCGTGTCCCTTTAATATATTAACAAATACAAGCTTAACCCTTAACCCGCTAAGCACGACTATAATAGCCTTTACGTCCATTGTAAACAATTTACAATGTATGGCTGCTGATAAGTCATTTTCCCAAAAACACCCCTTTGTCACATAAATGGAATGTCCTCAATTCTAAGAAAGAACAGTCCATTATATATATGTAGTGGGTTAAAGGTTAAATATTTCCTTCAAATAATCCTAATCTCCTGTTGAGGAACTGAGGATGTATAGCTTGGCTTCCAGTTGTTTGTCAAGTGCTTGCCATTGTTGCCTGTAATAACTGCCATCAAACAAATCGAAATAACTGCCATCCAAGAATCAATATCAAACAGAAAGTGCAAAACAGTATCTGTCCGTGACATTACAGAAGCCATTCTCATCTGTGCTGAAAAGTACAGTAGTTTAGAAGGATTGTTTGGTTGGTGTCATATCCTAGCTTGGTGAGGTGGGGGATGGTATCAGCAACCATTGTGGGATAGAATTATTATCCTCTGGGGTTGGTATGAGCGACCATTGGGAAATAAGAATCATTGTCCCCTGGAGGATGGAGTCAGCGACCAATGGGGGATAGAATCAGTGTCCCTGGGGGATGGTATCAGCAACCATTGGGGGATAGAATTAGTGTCCCTTTGGGATGGTATCAGCGACCATTAGGAGACAGAATCAGTGTCCTTGGGGGATAGAATCAGTGTCCCTGGGGGATGGTATCAGCCACCATTGGGTGATAGAATCAGTGTCCCTGCGGGATAGTATGAGCAACCATTGGGGAATAGAATCAGCTACCATTAGGGGACAGAATCAGTGTCCTTGGTGGACATAATCAGTGTCCCTGGTATCAGACACCATTGGGGGATAGAATCAGTTTCCCTGCAGGATGGTATCACCATTGGGGGATAGAATCAGTGTCCCTGCGGGATAGTATCAGCAACCATTGGGGGATAGAATCAGCTACCATTGAGGGATAGAACCAGTGACCATTGAGGGATAGAACCAGTGTCCACTGGGGGAAGGAATAAGCGACCTTTGGGGGATATGAATTTATCTTAGTTATTTAGATAATCTCTATTTTTAATGAATTACATGAGCTGTCTAATAACCATGAGAGAAGTGCAAAAAAAACCAACATGTTTACCTTTTTGCATCTTTTAAAATGCACTTGGTTTCATTCAGAAATGTAGCTGCATGCATTTTAGATATTATCTTAGCCTGGGAGTTTAATGAGAGAAAACCTCATTTCAGGGATTACCTTAGCCAGCCTGAGCTTAATGAGAGCAAATATCATTTCAGGGATAATCTTAACCTAATAGTCAAATGAGAAAAAATCTCATCAGAAATCAAGCCAATGAGCTTTTTTCAAAGTCTATGAGGTTATATGCTATTTTAATGGGCATTTTTTCTAATTGCAACAAATAAATCTCATTATGGTCATTTCCCTCTATTATAACTCCTATCAATCCGTCTCTGTGTTCTAAAGACAATTTGTTTCATGAGGAGGTTGTTACCGAGTTTTATGCCGAGTTCTTAATTAAAGTTCTCCGGCCTTGTTTTATTTCATGAACACGTTTATGTTTATTTAAATCGAAATCAATACACAACAATAGATATTTACAATTCACACATTGCAATATCTGTGAAAAGCGAGAATACGATTTTATTTGATGGCGTAGAAAACTTTGAATAGGTAAATTAATCCACAGGTAAATGTATTTATCAATTATCTGGCAATAGTTGTGCAGCTATACAATTCCAATTTACCTCATTTCCCCGTGCAGTCACGCAGTTGTAAAAGTAGTATCTAGGTCATGCAAATAATACTTATTTTTACATGCAACTTAGTAGCTGTTTTCAATATATGTTTCTCTCCGAGACTATCAAGAAATGTTCATATGATGTTTAAGAGTTAAATTGTTAATTGATAAAACTACAAAAAGGGTGGCCATTCATCTTTAATATATAAAACAAATAATTGACTGGAACTGATACAACAAATACAATAATGTAAATACATTTAGTTTTTATAAGAAGGAACAATCTGGTGAAGTTTGGCGAAAATTCTACAAGAAAGAAGCAATATACGCATACCGTAGTGGAGAGCAGACGTGACTCATATTTCATTGAAAGTAGGTCACAGTGACCTGAAAATGGACGAGGACAAGTGAATGACTACCATTCCACACCACCACAACTTTATTAGAGGTTCGGTTCTAATATTCGGTCAAATCGAGTTTTACCCTGAAAATACATGTTCCCAAATTGATTATCAGCAACATTTTGGTTGGTTGAATGGTAATATTTGAGTTGATTTACTGTTGTAATTACAGATTATTAATGTTTTCATCTGCCACTTTGAAGAAACTTGTCACAGAGGGGTACCTTAAATTTGGTGCAGGTCACAGTTTTTTTCAGGGAAATGCCTTTTCGAAATGTAACAATCTCCTGGATGCTCATAAATTATACAGTTTAAAATGCATTGACTAGCCCCTAAATGATTAATTAAGGGTTGCCATTCGCTGCTTAATTGCTGGAAAGAAGTTTTAAATACCCACAGTGATTGGCAGAATTACACAGGATTATTTTTATGCAACTTAATCTCGCATTTGGTGAATTTTAATGAGATTTTCTCCATTTAAACGCGAGAATATTGCAAAATAATGGCTAAAAGACATCCCTGCATTTATATGAATATGGGGATGACGAGTTGAAATGGTATTCGAGTTAAAATCATGGCTAAAAGTCATCCCTGCATTTAAGTGAATGTAATTTTAAAATCTTTTAAAACAGGAGGGCCAAGAAGGCATGTGGATGCTCTATTGGGTAATTGGCTCTTATGACAACAGATGAAGTCATATATATATTCCATGAACTTTGTAAGTTTCATTATTATCCATTATGACATTTGCGAAAAACAAAATTAAAAAAAAAATCCCATAGGTCTCAATGTTAACTTTGCAACTGCTTTGTGGCCATCTGGGACATTGGAATTTTGTGAAATAACCAGTTCAAAATGGAATGACTGAAATAACATATTCCTGTGTAATGAAACTGAAACTGGCAGTTTCGTGGAAGCTAGAGGTACCTGAAAATAATGTGCTAACAGATGCAACAACTCACAATACTGGTGTCCAACCAGTTTTTTGCACCTTTATAACCTTTAAATAAAATAATCTTTAAAACAGATGTAGCTTTTTCATTTAGTACGTACCACCATATGAAGCCTTTTGTACGCAATATATTACGTCAACCCTTAAGTTATTGGGAAACCCCACTTTTCACGTGACTGAAAATAAGAACGGTGTAAAACATTGATTCCTTGTTACGAACAAAAACAGTTTTCGTGATCTTGTTAATGATTAAAACAAAGACATTCCCTTTGTTTTTAATTCATATTTTTCTATTACATTTTATGAAACAAATAGTAATGTCCTTTAATCCCCTGCATTAATTATTTATATGTTGCTTGCCTTTGCTTAAAACAAAATGCGACTTGACCCATTTACTAACAAAATTAAAAATGATGTTTTTGTTTAATTAAAAAATGATACAACAATGTCATTTCATTATACTTTTACATTTATGATGCAATGTGTCTGGTTTCTAAGAACATCAATTACTACTTTAAAATAACTACATCTATCTTCTGCTATGGTATTCGAGCTATGGTATTTGAGTTAAATGCATAGTGTCCCTTTGAAGTAAATGCGCACATTGAGAACCACGACGTTTTCGCCAACAAAAAGGGTCAACAAAATATGTTGCTGCTGTTCTTTTGTTGTAACAAGTTTTATATAGTAATTGTTTGTTTTATATCTTTACCATACAGATCAAACAGGGCAGGAAAAGTTGTTTCTAAGTTACTCAACTTACATAATATTTGAATGGTCAAATGGATAAATTGTTAAAGAAATTATTTTTATTTCTACTTGTCCTACATCAATGAGCACTCGTCAAGGCGACCGAACGAGTGGAATCACTCATCATGGCATCCAGAGGAGTGGAATTTTCGTGCCCTGTGAAAGTGTCCAACAACAACATACACTTGGAATGAACATATCATGAAAACGTGTGTAAAAACAAATATCCCGACAACTGTTCAGCGCCGAAAACTGCTCAGACACTAGTAGCGCCAACAAAACTTAAGAAATTGCATCAAAGTTATCCTCTTTATAACATAGGTGCATCTGTGGTCGAGTGGTTAGTCTCGACTTGAAATCACTCGCCCCTCACCATTGTGAGTTCAAGCCGTCATGGGACCAGGAATCTGCATTTGAGGAAGCTAGCTTGCAGAACATCAGGTCCCCGCCCATGCATAACAATTGCCAAGGGGGCACCTGGGGTCATCCTCCAACAGTGGGAACTGCAATGTTGCCATAATTATGACCTTAGCTGTTGGTGCGACTATAAAATCTAATCAATGTCCAATTCAATTCCTTATAAAATACAAGCCAAATAAAATGTTAGTTAATCTAAAGCATTACTTCAGATCTGAAATTAAATCAAGCATCACAAACATTTGTAGTGATTTGTGTCTGTTAGCATCCATTATGCATCCACTGCTTCACTGAGATTTATTCTGCAAGGGTTGAACAATCTCATTGAAAGCTTCCATAGAACTATCAAAATTAATGCAAAATCTGCTAACATTTTCTTGGCTAAATTTATTTTTCACAGATTCAGAAAGCATCGATTCAAATGTGACAATATCAGTTTTTAAACTCGGCAAAACGAAGTAAAATATACATGACTTATTAAATTAAGAATTCTTCAGTTTTCTTATATAATTTAATAGAAAACCAAATTAATATTAATGTTTTTATGCCCCCCGAAGGGTGGCATATAGTAGTCACATGCAAAATCCAGGTCCGTGGCTCCAAGGTCAAGGTCACACTTAGAGGTCAAAGGTCAAAAGGAAGTGCTTTTGTGCCAGGTTAATAACTCTGACATTCATGGACAGATTTTCAATTAACTTGGCACAATTTCTCACCACAACAAGACGACATGTTGCGTGCAAAATCCAGGTCCGTATTTCGTGTTCAGTAAATAACTGCGACGTTCGTGGAGAGATTTTCAAATAACCTGCCACAAGTGTTCACCTCAAGACGTCGTGTCGCGTGTAAAATCCAGGTCAGTAGCTTTAAGGTCAAGGTCACACTTGGAGGTCAAACCAAAAAGAAGTTCTTTCATGTCCATATTATGATGTTGTCACAGTTTTGAGCTGTGTGCATAAACATATTGTTATAGTCACAAACCACTTCGGCGGCATTTGTCACAGAGACATTTTTTGTTCTTCACACGAATTACTCCTTGGTTCTAATTAATTGTTATGATTTAAGTTAAAACTTCCCTCTGGGAATATAATAGTAGTAATATTGATAAATTTCCACCGAGAAATTAATTAAGAGATATGATAATAATTCAGTTTCAAAATAATTAAGTGATATGATTTCTGTGGGAATTCCATTATTATCTAATACTTGCCGGGTTTTTTTAATTTAATTTACTCTTGTTACTTTATATGGGTATTATAAATCTAGAGAATTTATTATTTAAATATGATCTGCAATATTCCATCTACTTTATAAAAGTTTGTGCTAAAGTCTTAAACTTAAAAATCCTAATAACAAATTTTGGGAAGGTCGGTGGCAAATATATTTGTTTTATTTTGAAAAGCAAAACTAACAAAACAAAACAAAAGCACTGATATTTGGCGATAATTTTTTTTTAAAAAAATTTTTTTTTTTTTCTAAAACTAGGAAAAAATATTTGGGTAGGGCCCGTTTTTGTGTCTTTTGGGAAAGGGGAAATTTTTTATTTTTTAAGTGTGGCCTTATTTATTTATTGAATGCTGACTGCACTGCAATAATCTGTGTAAGTGTTCATGTTTAATGGCATCAACATATTCATTACGTTTCCCTGCCTTAATTCTATTAAAGTTCTCCAGCCAAGCTTTGTTTCATGAACATGTTTAAGTTTATTTAAATCAAAGCCAATGCGCAATAGATATTTACAATTCACACACTGCAATATCTGTCAAAAGCGAGAATAAGATTTTATTTGATGACGTAGAAAACTTTGAACAGGTAAATTAATCCACAGGTAAATGTACGAGGGTGCTTCAAAAAGTTCTGTCACTAGGCATATATCCTTTGAACTGGATATTACACTGAGATAAAGTAATGTATTTATAGTACTACTGGGTTCGCTGTCTTAAATTCCATAACAAAAATGAAAAAAATCCGGTTATTTATACCCCTGAATTACCTCCCCCTACCACACCTTTTGGATACTGGCATCTCTGAAAAGTCCTTGTTACAAAACGTTGTAAAACTTATTTGAAAAAGTGTATGCTTTTAAATTTTCTTGTACGCCATCTGTTGTTATTCACCCATAATCCCTGAAAATGATTGTCGAGAATTCTGAAAGGTCTTGCTGCAAACCAGATATGAGTGAATGCATATCCCTTAATTTTAGCAGAAATAACACTGATTTTCTTAATTTTGTTTACGAAAATGTTATAATATATTTTAAATGTCGAATTATTCTCATAGTATTAATATGTTTTCATATTTGTTTACAAATCATTGTCCTTCAGTGTTTAAATTTCATATTCAACACATTATTGTAGAATTTTGTACAATGTTTAGAGAAAATATTGATCATCCAAAAACGCTATTTCAGAAGATTGCCCTTCCATTTAATGTCCATTTATCATTACATTAATTTACACGTTAGCTTAAAATGTTAATTTCTAAGACAATGCCTTTTCATCTACCATGCTTAAATTCTGAATCTTGTAATGCACAGATATAACTGGTAATGTACGAGAAATTTCAAAGGCCTTCGACAAGTACTTAAAGAAAAACAGGCATTTAAAAAAGTAACAGTTAACAAACCTGAAAAAACTCAGGACGAAAATGCCTCAGTATGTATAAGTGATGTATATTAAATGTTCCATAACTTTCGTCACACAAAAGATACAGTATTCATTTTACCATCAATGGAATGGTATTGAACCAACACTCCCAACGAGCACATAATTGTTAAAACGCGTTAGTGACAGAACTTTTTGAACGACCCTCGTATTTATCAATTATCTGGCAATAGTTGTGCAGCTATACAATTCAGATTTACCTCATTTCCTCGTGCAGTCACGCAGTGGTAAAAGTAGTATCTGCGTCATGCAAATAATACTTTTTTTTTTTTGCGATAACCTGTTTAAAATTACCTATTCAAAGTTTTCATTTTACAATATGCAAACTTTTTAAGCCAGAATTAACGTTTTATTTTATACCCCAGCCAACCCCTTTTCGCTTCTTGGAGAACAGGTTGGATGGGGTATGAAAGTTAATACTCAGACCACATAATGAATTCTGGGGCTCCAGATAAGCTATCATGTCAATGGTTATTTTCCTCTTAAAGGATTCTGCAACACATTTTTTTTAAAGTTTTGTTGCTTTTTTTCTCAAAAATATGCCTTTTATTTTACTACAATTTTAAATTTTGAATGTTGATTTTCACTCCTAATTTATTTTTTCAATGCTGATATCCTAAATTGTAATACTCCAAAAAATTGCTTATCTGGAGCTCTACGATTATCTTGGGTTATTTACAGCTGCCCCCAGAGAGAGAAAAAGGATACATCCCGACAGATGGTATGCAATGGTTACGTATACGGCTCAGTTACCTAGGACTCTGCTACAAGGGACTGCGCCAGTTTACATCAGATAATTGTCGGTACACTTATAGTAAGTGTAATTGGTGTAATCGGTTCTGCAACCCCCTCACACTTGTGACAGAGGCAATATTATAAGAATCCAACATGAGTATCCATGTGAGATAGGGAAATCTCCCCCGAGGATCAGAACTGTAACCAGGGACGAGGCTCTGCTGAGTTCCTGGTTGCAATTCTGATCCCGAGGGTGAGATTTACCTTTCTTGCATACCGGACAAGGATATCCGTCATTTTACCAGGGCTAGATATTTCCATCTCTCCCTAGGGTCGAGATAAAATTCGGTAACATCCTATATGCAGGAAAACATGCAAAACGTTAGTAGCTGGGGGCGTCAACGCATAACATGTCTCTGATATGCAAGAAAAAGAATCTATCATGGGTATTCGGTTCAGACAGAGAATTCCAACCCTCGGTATAAAGAGAATTCCAACCCTCGGTATAAGTGTTTTAATCGGAACCTCGGCAGAGCCTCGGAAAACATGCAAAACGTTAGTAGGTGGGGGCGTCAACACATGTCTCTGATATGCAAGAAAAAGAATCTATCATGGGTATTCGGTTCAGATAGATAATTCCAACCCTCGGTATAAAGAGAATTCCAACCCTCTGTATAAGTGTTTTAATCAGAACCTCGGCAGAGCCTCGGTTCTGATAAAAACACTTAATACCTCGGTTGGAATTCCCTATCTTCACCGGATACCCATGAAAGATTCTTATAATCTCACATGGATAACCTCATGATGGATTCTTTTTCTTGTATATCATTGACATTTTGAACATTGCCAAAAACTAACGTTTTAATGTTTTTTAATACAATGACGTCATGCATCTGTTCATGTTATTGACATCATTAGTGTTGTGCGTAAATTTTATCTTGACCCTAGGGTGAGATGGAGAAATCTAGTCCCGGTAAAATGATGTATATCTTTGTCCGGTATGCAAGAAAATTACGTGCCACCTTATAGGTCTCTGAAGAAACACACACACAAAAGCAATTGAAATGTTATTATTTATTTATTGTAAAATTTTAATACAATTTTCTATTCAATTAAATTAATTAGTTGCCATTCTGACCTCTTCCATGTTCTCAAACTATTGGATTTACTGTCATTGTAAAAACAATATTAAATGTTAAAATGCTGTTTCTCTGTCAAAATAATTATCTCAGGAATCCACACGAGTTGCATAAAAGAAAACTGTCAGCGACATTATAGTTTCCGAGATTGTATGTCCTCAAGTTAATATTTGTCAGTTACATTTTCAGAAACTAAGCTGTCAAAGACATTATCTACAGAAAGCCACAACAGTTCAAGTAAACTGCAACAGCAATATTGATTGAATGGAACAAAGTATATTAGCACAGTTATGCAAGCACTAGTCCTAATGATACCCAGGATTGGCTTTGACATCTTTTCTGTCATGTGTATGTTAGATAAGACAGTAAGTGTCACTATACATCTCCAACTGACTTCTTGCCAGAAAACTATAAAGATTGTAGGAAGCCATGTTTAAGTTGTTTCTCTTATCATTCACGTTTCCTCGTGTCAATTTGCCATCTAGATTGCGTCTCTAGATGCCATCCAGATTGTCTCTTGCCTCGTGGCAATTATTATCACCATGTGTCCCTTTTGAATTTATTTTTGTACACTATTTTGAACATTCTGTAAAACTAAGTGTCACCCAAGACTCATGCTAATATGCCCCTTCCGGCACCAACTCCATTGGCTGGGGTATAAAAATGTTTCTCTAACATTGCAAAACAAACGTTTTGGTAGAGCCTTTTTTGGTAGGCAGGTAAAACTGACAACAAAAGCAATTTTTGTGACTCTGTATCAGTTTATATCTAAAAATTCTACTCAAACTGCAGTCAAAACAAGTGGGACACATTGCCGTGAACCACTCACCTTATGACCTTGGTGAAGATGAAAAACAAGCAAGAGATATGTAGCTTAATTTTAAACCAAAATCCAACTGTCAGTTCATGCCAAGAAGAGATCTATTTTTAAACTTGTTATTGTTTATACATCTTAAAGCTGTACGGTCCCTATTTTAACTGGTAATAACTCATGAATATGAATGAGTCACGTGTGAAGTAGTTTTAATCGACGAACACCCCAAAAGTCGGTATATAAGGAGAAATCGATACGTAAAATTTCACATTTGTATTTAGCCTCCGTACAGGTAACATCGATAAATATACGGCTCCAGAATATATGTGATAAAAAAATAGTTGCCCGGAACGGGATTTGAACCACAGCCTTGCACTTGTAAGATTTGAAAGATGTACGCTGAACCTCTAGACCACTGCTATTTATTGGTATTTTGTAGCATTTTTAACACTAAATAGGCATTACGTAATAA